>JAESVK010066579.1:0-14804 GCA_017140935.1 Hamamelis virginiana
AGTCCAAGGCAGTCCTCCATGATTGTTCTCATCATCAAAATTCAGGTTGTTCCCAGCATAATAGCCATCTGACATTTTGTGCCCAGCTTATCATATCACTACAATACACTATATTGATAGCTACAATACCGCAACAGTGATGTAACAACAAAAAATGCCAGATCTATTGCTCTGATGAACCAAGTGTTGGATATATAATGTAATATTTGTACATACATAATGGTAGTTTAGTCTTTTAGTACATTAGGTTAGATCTTTATACTAGCTCTTGTGATCTTGGTTATGGGACCTATCGTTGATAGGATTATTCTTCCTCGTTGCGAAACTCAAATGGTATCAGAGTATCTGTGCTGAAAAACCCCTCCAGCACACTGTCGGCTCGACTCCAGCAGCAGTAGCATCAGTCAAACACCTCTAAAAGCACCTCAAGTACACTGTCGGAACTACTCCACACTGCCAGCCCCACTCAAGCAGTCTTCTCCTCTTCTTGTCAGCACCACCCTACTAGTTTTATAGTCCCAATCACACCAACCCAGCATCACCTCAACAGGCCTATAGCATCAATTGCAATACTCCAACACCAACAGAACAATCCCAGAAAGTCTTCTAATACGTGTCTCTTCTATCGCTTTGGTTTTTCAAATACATGTTACCCTTCTAATTTTTATTCTTTATTATCATCTAATTCATTCTCTTTCTGGGCCCACCCCCTACAAGGAATTTGCTCTTGATCCCCTTTGGCAACAGGCTATGAATGATAACTTTCTGCATTACATAAGACTTACACTTGGGATCTTGTTGTTTTACCTCCTGGTAAGCGTGAAGTTGGCTGTCGTTGGGTGTATAAAATTAAAACCAAAGCGGATGGTACAATTAGAAGAATGACTACAGAAGAGGGATGCCAAATCGAGAAAGAAATGAAAATAGAAAAGCATTCTTGAAGATGTTTAATTAAGAATGAAAGAAATTAAAAAACCCATTTATTTGAACACTATAGTTAACTCCGAAATAATTAAGAAAAGGCTTAGAGAATGATGTTGATTCCTTTGAAATATACACCTTTGAAGCATATAAACAAATAAGTTAATACAATCATGCTGGCAATTTTCTAGTTGCACAGAATAAGTGAAGAACTTTTATATGATCAGATGGAACAGATTTTTCGTCTGCATAATTATCAAATGTCGCATACAAGTTTATCAGATTCTTCTATAACTTTAGAAGTAATTGTAGAACAGCTATATAAAAGATGTTATCTTCAGATTGAGAAACTTACTGTGTGCTGCCCAGATATAATTCTGTTCACGTGGTTCAGTTTAAGATGTTTCTCCTCTTTCCGAGAGAACCATATTAAAACAGACTCATCCTGAAAGCAATAATACAATGAAAGAACCAATTCTTAAAACCTCTAGTAATAAAAAAATTCAGTACTTTTAATCGGCATACAAATAAAGAGACTACTTTTTGAAGATTTAAGACCAATTTATAACCAGTGGCACATGCCCCGAACATTTAAAATATATTGGAACTGTTAAAAGGAATATCATGATCCTGTTAGGAGAACCTCCGAGGCTGAATTAGGCCAGACTATGCAAGCAGTGCGAAGAAGTTGAAGAGTTATACGAGCATCATCAATTCTCTTCTGCTTCTCTTCCACTATCTTTTGCGCATCACTTTGATTATAAACTTATTAAAAGATGATTTACATGTATTTTATTATGATCTCAACTATTCTAAAATATTTAAATTACATGCCAGTGTACCACATTCTTAATTTTGCATTTGTCCCCCATCTAACCTTATCAACTAACATTTCTCCCATATAGCCTCATCAACTAACACCCATGTCATCTAAAATACATATACCTATCCACCTCATCTTGAACACAAGCATGCGAACAATGTATAAATCGATTCAAGCTAGAACTAACACATTAATTTTGGGAAGGGAGAGGCAAGGGGTTCAACTCGAAACCAACCCACCAATATGAATATTTTTAGAAATAAAAACTTAATTGAAAAGTATTAAATACTAATTGGGTTTGTTCTAGCTAATCAATTTTGGAGGCCAAACAAAATTTGATATGCAGTGTGGACTCATTAATTGAAGGGTAAACTGAAAACCATCTCTCTAGTATGATTGTTGGTCATTGTGAACTTTTGTCACCTCTACTTTCATGCAATCCCCTGCCCAGAAAATGTTTAATATGTACCCTCCATCTCTCTACAATTATTTTCTCTACTGTCCCAACAACTTTCCTACACAATTTAACATGAAACATGTCTACATTTCTAATTTTTGCTATTTCATATTTATACATCTTTCAAAATTTGCTGGCCTTTTGCTCGTTTATATAATTTTATTTATACGATAACATTGTCCAAGCTGGACCCCTACTACTACAACTCCTTGAATTTAGGCAAGGCCGGGAAGGCAGCTGGCCGGATCCGTTCATTTGGGTTTCAATAGTGTTGTAGCTCTATCATAGATGTACAAATGTATCCTGGCCAGTCTTGCTATCCTGTGTCTGAAAATACTAACACCTACTGACTCCAGTAAATTCTTAACAAAGAAGGATACTAATTAGGCATTGCCCCATCACACGTATGTACGTGCAAAGAGAAGTTGGGTAATTACAGGGCATCCATATCATATCAAGAATTGAAGCATCAAATATTAGTGAAACACGAGAGATGGCAGTTCCCAAACCTTGTTTGTATACTGCCTTGACATCCACCACCACCACCTTATTTCGCAATATAGCAGGTAATTTGATTGACAAACCATTAAACATATCATATATACATACAGTATATATGTGATAAAAAAACATATATTGAAAACACATTTCTTATCAACTAAATTAAATTCTGTTAACAGAACAATTGTTCTGTTTTTATATGTTAAATTGAATAACAAAAGAGATGGATGCAGAAATTCCTCCTTACCAAGTTATCTCAACCATTTCAAGGGTTTCTTCTAAAAGGGTAATCTTGGGGAATTTGTTGTCCTTTACCTGCTCGCTTGCACTTCTCAATAACAAATGATATGAAAATTAGAGAGTGGAATAAAAATCCAAACTTAAATAGAATGGAGCAAGCAGAAGGCAATGCTAAATCGAATTTAATGGAAGAGATGGATATAGAAATTACTCCTTACCTAATTATCTCAACTACAATGGTCTCTGGTGAAAAAGTAGAGAGCAGAAAGGCTGCATTATCACCCACTGAGCAAGAAGATCGCTGCAGCAAACAGAGGAAAGCTGAATGTGATACAAACAGATCAAACTAATTATATATCAAATTCACGTAAAGTGCAATTTATATTTCACATTATGAAAACTGAATACAAATATGTTAGCTAGTCTTTGGAAGTTTTAAATCAAATGATACAAACAAAGCAAGGGGAAAAAATCTAGAAGACAAAATAAAAATCAGACAACACATAGAATAATTGGAGTCTCCAATCCGAATTCGCACTCTGTAGAGCCAATCATCCTGTTTTAATAGAACATGACAAATTATAACCAATCATCTTGCATTTGTAGAAAACAAATTACACCCAAATCAAATTTTTTCACATATCACAGGCCACAGATCAAGCGATAGATCTAGCCATGTTTAGCCAGATTTGAACAAACAAGAGAGAGTAGATCTGATGATATATTGTCAGATCTGAACATATTTGAATAAATCGGGAAGATGGCTGAGTGAGAGCAGTGGTGCGGTGCTGTGCGAGGCGTGAGAGAGCTCGAGGAAGGGAGAAAGAGATAGAAGGGGGGTCTTAAAAAAATCAGATTTCACAAAAAATTACTATTTCACAAAATCAATCAACCCATGTAGCCTTAAAAAAAATATCATAAATTGATCCCACTCTCTCAAGCCCACACACATCACACAGAGATTAACGAAGATTGAAGAGGAGGAAAAAATGTAGAAAAAAAAATCCCTAAGAACAGAAAATAAAAATAAAAATAAAAAAAGAAAAACGGATGAATAGACTCACCGGAGATGGAGGATGGTCGAAATCCTCGCCAAAGAGGATTGTCAGATGGTGAGCAGTCGCGGGATGACTGGATGAGGAGGAAGAAAAAAAACCCTAAGAACAGTATATAAAAAATAAAAAATAAAAAAAATAAACAACGGATGAATATACTCACCGGAGATGGAGTGAAATAAGAGAAGAATTAGGGCTCGAATTTAAGAGGAAAACAGTGGCGATGGAAAGTTCGCGGCAATGAGATGATCGATGGTTTACGATGATCGGCGGTGATCGGCAATGATCGGCGGTGATTGGAAGCACGAAACTAGGTTTTGATGCGCTGGTCTTCGCGGCAAATGGAGAGAAGCAGAGGGAGGGAAATGAAATGGAAAGAGGGAAATGGAGAGAAGAGGCTAAGGTCGGGCAGAGCGCGCGGGGCAAATGAATTTGGGCAAACTTTTTGGGGCGTTTTTATAAAAACGCCCTCAAAACACCTTTCTGAGGCGTTTTATAAACGCCTTCTATAGCCTTAATCTGTGCAGCGTTTTAAAAACGCCCTATGAAACATCGGCATTTTTAGTAAAAACGCCTCAAAAAAACCTTATATTAAACTTTCAAAGGTGTTTTTTAAAAAAACGCCTTAAATATGATCTTTCAAGGCGTTTTTTAAAAAAACGCCGTTAAAAAAGTATCGCAAAAGGCTAATTTTGTTGTAGTGACGGTTTTAAAACCGTCTTCTTTTTTAAAAGAAGACGGTTTTAAACCGTCTTCTTTGAGCTTTTTTGGAGTAGTGTTGTATCCTGGAGGTGGTATGCTTGTAAACTACTGCATTGGATATAATCCGTAGTAGCGCGAAACGTCTTAAAGAGAGCGACCTAGTCCGCGCCTCAACCCGCCTTACTTCACTTTTTTTTTTTTTAATATATGAGGTAATATCTATCTATTATATATTATATAGGTAATTTTTTGTGCATGAGTTCCATCAATTTTAAGACGTTTGCCATGGAGAGTAAAATAATTTTAAGAATAGTGGTACAAGTTTATGTTTGAAGGTAAATGAGTTATTAAATCTTTTTTTTTTTCTTTTTCAAAAGTGAGAATTTTATTTGCAATTTTATTTGAAAGCAAGAATTCAAGATGCAAAGTTACGGTTAGCACTAACACATAGATCACGAATATAAGATAATGTAGTTCAAGCATGTGTTATTGTGTTAAAGTAATTCTTTAATGCAGCAGTGTGTATTCTCATTGGCTAAAATGGTTTTTGATGGCATCTGTATCTTGTTATTATGATGGTAACAAGTATGTGATAATAAACAACCAATAAAATAATATAATTTTTCTTAAGATGTGTGCATTTGGATACTAATTGGTTGTAACAGTGAGTAGTTGGGTATGATTTGCTGGGCTAGATTCTTGTATTTATATATATTTTTTTTAATCAAATTGTTTTAAGTTTGGATACCCATAAGTTATAGAATGTAAATGAGTGAAATTGGTATAAAGAGCATCTAATCAATTGATGGGGATCAGGAGCGGAGCTAGGATTTGGTCTTGAGGGGTGCCAAAACCATATGAATAGGCATTTATTTTGATGATATAAAATAGCCATTTTTATAATATAGAGGTAAAATTGCAATTTTATAAAATTTTAAGGTCAAAATCATAATAGTATAAAAATTTATACAATTTTATTTTGTAATAGTATTTGACGCAAAGAATCCAACAGTTTGAACTGATCATTTATTTCAGTATACTTGGTTCGAGTTCGCAACTACAATTTCAAATATATACATGTTCTATATAAGGTAATAATTTTCTTAAAAATCCAATTGAATATAACTTTCTCATTTTAAATCATTTTTGGGTGATATAAATTTCTATTAAACGCTGATAATCTCCTCTTACAAATTACATAACTCTCATAATTTATCTCAATATATAGATTTCTTTGCGTTTTTGTTTTCAAATATAAAAAAATCGCAAAAAATCATTCACATGGAGTTAATTCCCCAAAAAAAAAAAAATTAGTAAGAAATTTAATTGGTTTAGAAGTATCCCCAGCAGGTTACTTCGTGGTCAGGGGTACTTTCTCATGAAGTAATCTCCTGAATATATTTGGCCCCTTTTGTCTGTGGTGAGAATGTGAGATACTAAACGTTCTTGTGGTGTGATTCCACAAACCCTAGAATAGTCTCTTCTCTTCTTGCCCTAGTGGGGTCCAATCAATCTATTTTCTATTTTCTATTTTCTATTTTCTTTTGTGTCTATGTTATCTTTAAGCCTATTCATAAAAATTGCCACTTGCTATTCCTCCTAACATGAGTGAACTTCTTTTTTGAATATATATATAATTTGATAATTGTAAATCATAATGTTTATATGTTTATGGAAAATTGATTTACGTGAATTTTGCATAAAGAGTCTCATATTGTTATTTTAATTACTTTCCGATCCATTTTAAAAAAAAAAGTCATATGCTTGCTGCTTGTTGATTTTTCACAATAGGCATTATCAATATGAGGAAACAGGTTAGTGTTGGTGTGTTTAATATTTTTAAAACAATTCATAGTTTTTTTTTTTTTTTTTGCAGAGTACCAGCTCAAGCTAGAAGTTTGTTTTCAATTCATATGCATATGTTTTATTGCATATATACAAACATAACATACTGGTATTGTCTTGGAAACGTATCATTAGATTTGATAGCCGTTGAATATTTTGTGACTTAAATAATTATTTTTATATTAAATAGATGATGATTTTCTGATAAAGAAAATCTATAATATTTTGGATTGGACAAATTTTTGAAGATATATTTTTAAATACTACAAGTTACATTCTTAAACTGTTTATAAGCCTATCAAGCAATATTTTTGGAAATCAGATTGTGGCAGTTTACTAAGCAAGTATGTGAAAGGATGATCTAGACATGCTGGGGGCTGCTAAAATGACAATGTGGTTATAAGAAAGTACATTAAATATGATTTATTATTATAATTTAATGTGGGAGTTATATTGACCATTGAATTTTTATTTCACATCAATAATTAAATAATCGATAGACATTTATTTACTTAAAGAATTTTGATGTGAATAAATTCCAGCGGTAGGAGTTACAAAGATGTCATCAAAATTTTTGTAACTTTTTGAAAAATTAAATTATATATTTGTCAATAAATTATTGAATCTTGTGATCATTTAATCTTTATTTCTGTAACCACTAGAGATTGAATATGTTATCATCATTGGATTAAATTGTGTAACCACTACTAGGCTATATTAAACTTTTTTTTTTTTCTTATCATTAAATCTTTTGTGATTTAAATGAAGATCAATTATGTTAATTGATTGTCAGTTATTCACCCAGAATTTGATGTGAATAAGCTTTTAAATGGTAGAAAGGAGTTATATAAGAATGCTATCAATTAAGTTTATATGTAACATTTTTGGTAATTAATTTTATAGCCGTTAAATTATTATTTCTTTGTGACCGTTGGAGTTAGGTTACAATTGAATATAATTGATAGTGAGAATATTATTAGTAGTGGGGGTTATATGAATTGTGAGAATATTTCATGTCATATCATAATTATTTGACTTAATGATAATTTGTGGAAATTATGAAGTAAATGAGGTGAGTTCAAATTTTTTGTCTTGATAGACATTGTTTATTTTTTGGAATATTTTAAATATTCATATGATACTAACATGTTTTATTGAGTATTATTTATAGTGATTAAATTCATTGGCATTACATATAATTGAATTTTTCTAGCTAGTATGTTGGAATAGTTAGTGATGTATGGTTATGAGAATGCCAAATTATCATGTGTTGCTTTAGTACCATCCAAGATGTTGTGATAGTGTGTTGCCTTGGAATTGTCCAAAATGATTAAGACTCTATACGAGTACATGGTGAAATAGAAATCTTATCAAATATTTATTTTAGAATGAGATATTCACTATACGACTTGGGGCTATAGTGATGATTGAAATTTCAATTCGGGCGGTGATTCTATGTTTACACTAATTTGTCAGTGAATAAGCTAGCAGAGTTGGTTATGAGATTTATTTTTTAATATATCAATGTGTGAATATATTATGATAGTACTGCTGATATTGGCAGAGTACATAATCAATCCAGCTATGTGAACACAATTTTGTGAGACTGTATTTTTTGAGATATTAATGTGTTGATATATTATGATAGTATTGTTGCAATTGGCAGGGTACACAATTCATTCAGATCTTAAAACACAGTACTGTGAGATTATATTATGTGAAGTAAGATGATAAAAGATCTTAATTACATCGAGGGGGATGGGACTTAAGCCCAAAGAAAATTAAATTGCCTATGAGGATACCATTTCTAGGGACTGGAGATCCCAATAACTAGGTTAATGGAAAAACAAATCATAGAGTGGTTTGAATGGCCGGACATACACAATGAAAGTCTTAAAAGACTAATTGTCCATCCCTATGGTGTAGTGTATGTCATCCTGTAACGATTTAGAGGTTGAGATTACTAATTTAATCTCTTAATGAGTTCTATAGCCCTTATGGGTAGGATGTCAGAGTTACAGGAGCATCCTTGATAGACTCACCTATATAAGTGTGGAAGTGAGGCCGCTTTCTATGAGAATTAATTAGGCTAATTCTCTAGATTGCTTATGAAAACCGGGATAAAAGCACATGGCCATAATGTGCTGGCTTTTGAAGCTCATATGAAGACACCTCGAATTATATGTGTATGACGTAATTCTAGTATCCTCAAGCAGTCTTAGTTTCAAGGCTTAGTCCACTTTGACTCTAATACTAGATTTACTGAAATACTAAGTGAAGGTTTCAAGGCAGTGATACCTTCATTATGCATGTTATTCTAATTTTTCCCAACGTTGTTAAATGTTGTTTTATTGTGTTTTTTATTAAAATAAGTGGGGGATTGTTGGATATTTTAATAAAAAAATATATAATTTATATCATATGGAGGTTACAAAATATTAGTTAAATTTTTTATTTAATCCTAACAATTATTTTTTCATTAGTGTCTTCCATAACCTCCCATTTGGTATTATGATAGAATTAAAATTCTATCATCATGAGTTACAAACTTCTCCACCTATAAATAGAGGTCATCCCATCTATTCAAGAACATATATTCACACTCATTCATCATCTATTCTAATTTTCTATTAAGCTAGTCTTTGATTTTTTTCTTGAGTTTTTTTATGAGTCTATTGGGCAAAGTAGGGTATTGTGTGGAGCTTCAAACTTCTCATAGTTGTGTAAACTTTGAGAAGTTAACAGTGAGTGGCTGGGCTGTTGTATCTTGGAGGCGGCGTGCTTGTAAACTACTGCATTGGATATAATCCATAGTGGCGCGAAACGTCTTAAAGAGAGCGATCTAGTCTGCACCTCAACCCGCCTTACTTCACTTTTTCTTTTAATAAATGAGGTAATATATATCTATTATATATTATATAGGTAATTTTTTGTGCATGAGTTCCATCATTTATATCGTTGGGATTAGACTCATGTTTAATCCCTAAATCTTTTCGGATCTTGGAATCTATGAATAGAAGAATACACACAGTAAATAGAAAATTGTGCAAGAAAAAAAAATAGAAAAAGACATAGATATACGAAGTTCGGCAATTTACCTACGTCCTCGGAGGCCACACCTATTCACTACATTGAAATCATAGAATACACTCTTTTTTTTTTCTTTTAAAGAATGACGACTTCTCTATCACACTATTAAACCTAAAAATATACGAACTGCTGTATATAAAGGATCAAAGATATAATGCCGAAAATACTCCTGCAGAAATGTAAAATACCGTTTTCATCGCAATGTAGACCCAGCATGCACTGCATACTTGGCTACAACTCAATAGGAAGGAGCCATACACTTAAAAAAATATACATCCTTTTCCACGACCTTGATTACAAGATATATAATTGCATATTTCTATGGAGAGAGTGGCTGCAATGGCAGGCTATCAATATCATCCACATGACTTCTGACTTTTCATTTTTTATTTTATCGCATGGCTTATAATTTTTTGAATGAAGAATATTAAAAATAAGTCTTACATTTAGTCTTTCAATATATTTAGTTTAAATATTCATAAACAACAAATTGTTGGCCTGTTGTCTTGTTTGAGGGGCAATTACACTTTGACGATCCCTTGAACTATTAGTTGCTTTCATATTGGTTTTTATGGTTTCGATTGTAAAAATATGTCCCTTAAACTATTAGATTGTATCAAATTACTCCCTAGCCTTCTATTAATCTAGGAGAAAATGATGTTAGACTTATTTTTTTATGTATTATTTATTCTAAACTACTATTGTGTCTATAAGCATATCAGTGAAGTTTCATGATTTTTCTCAATATATTTTATTTCTTATGAATTTTTTTTAGTGTATATATGAAGATAATAATTAATAAAAATTAAAATATATTGAGAAAATCATAAAATTTCACCAATAATATTTATAGACACAATAACAGTTCAGGATAAATATTGCATAAAAAAATAACTATTCTAATATCATTTTC
The DNA here is from genome assembly GCA_017140935.1 of Hamamelis virginiana. Classification (NCBI taxonomy): domain Eukaryota; kingdom Viridiplantae; phylum Streptophyta; class Magnoliopsida; order Saxifragales; family Hamamelidaceae; genus Hamamelis; species Hamamelis virginiana. The sequence continues at coordinate 10,548 of JAESVK010066579.1, forward strand.
TCACTAACTGATTGATAGAAGGAAGTAATAATTTCATACAATCTAATGGTTTAGGGAGCACATTGTTGCATTCTCAACCACATATGCCCAATGTAAAAATGACCAATAGTTAGGAGGCAAAGTGTAATTTTCCCATTATTTTACTTTGTTTGTTTGTTTATATTTTAAATACTGGAAATTTCATTAGTAGGTTCTCCTATACTTGGCTTCCACTCTCATATGATATTTGAAAAACTTTATAACTGTCATGTGAGCATGCCAACTGAATTAGTACAAATTAATAGCATTACTAAATTTTTTATTTCTCATTTCTCACCATATTTTCAGTCGACCTGCAGGTCCACTGAAAGTCTTATACTCTTATTTGAAAGTCTTATGATATAATTGTCTATTTCTCTCCAAGTCTTATTTGAAAGTCCTCATTTGATCATCCATAGCTACAGTCTAGTCTTGCATGCATTCTCAGTTGAGATTAATCCTCATATTTATTCTTAGAAGTGATCTGCAGGCGAATAAAACTGGCCATTGGTTTGAGCCAAGGCTAACAAGAACTCTGCTCCGCCCCCTTTAATTGATAGCTGAGAGAGCTAGAGAGGTACGTATACTTCCAAAAAGCCTTCCATTGTTTTCAATTTTCATGTTGAAGATAGTTATTTTGTTGGTGGACTAATGATAAGAACCTTGTACCGATCTTGTCATGACATCAGTACTGTTCTTATCATTAGCCCACTTGTTTTGGGAGCCATAGAATAGATATTTTGAAAAATCAGACCTTTGGATTAGATAATCTTCTTATGAATGTTATGTTTGCCAAAAATTAAAGTGATTCGATAATCGGTTTTCAAAATACAATCTGTTAAACACTTTAACAGTATTTACAATTAGACGTTGTCAAAGTTGTTTAAATATTTATATTTTAAAAACCAACCGTTGAATCACTGTGATTTTTGGCAGACATGTCAACATACATATGAAGATTATCTAGTCCAACAGTCGATTTTCCAAAATATCTCTCCCGGTGAAAGTGGGCCAACGATAAGAGGCGTAAGGACATCCTTATAGGATCAGTTTTATATATATATATATATATATATATATATATATATATATATATATAGAGTCGTGCTATCATCAGGTGCGCCTGATGTAGCCTTGCATCAGGTGACCAATTTCAGCCGCCGGATCTAAATGTAAGGCTGAGATTAGAAAGGAATTAAAAACACGCGGTTAGTGGCCGACCCGATTCAACCCGATCTGTCTCTGACTTGGATATTAATTTTTGGCGCCATTTCTCACTCCTCAATCAATCAGTCATCTTCTTCTTCGTATCTCTCCTCTTTACCATCCCATCTCGTCAATCACTCCTCTACTTCTCTGTATCTCTCATCTTTCCAATTAATCCATACCATCGCTCAAATGCCAATGTAGTTGAACCTAATACTCCCAGTCACTGAAACCTCTCTTCTCCCAAATGAAACTACAGCTCTCCCCTCTCTCATGTGGAATCGAAGTTGCAAAGTATTGACATTGGGTTCAAGCAGATCTCAGTTTTTGATACAGTTCATTGAAGAAGTAAGTTTAGTTTGAATTATTTAATGTTTAAGTTTTGCGCGAAGAATAAATTTTATAGTGATTCTCAAAATCAACCATTTTATTGCGTGATGTTATTTTATCGGAAATAAATCTTTAATGTGGTTCAATCTGCGGGGACATTTCACATTGAAAAGAATATTGCAATAAGAATTTATTTTGGAGAATGAGATGAACCGATGGAAATGTTAGTGTTGTTTTTAATTTTTTTTAATCAATATTTGTGAACGTAAAAAAGAAAAAAAAATGCAGAATAGATGTGTTTGGTTGTTGGTAAAGATCAGAGAAAGAAGGAAAACAAATGGGTTTGATTTGATTCATACTCTCTTGAAATTCCCAAAATGTTAGCGCAACTTCAAGTTGCGCAAAGGTGAAAGTATCCGAAACGGTGCGTTTTTGCATTTGTGCGCTTTAGAATTTGAGCGAAACGGTGCGTTTTACAATTATAGCATAGCGCAACATCAAGTTGCGCAAAGGATTTAGCTATAATTCAAAAGGGATTCGATTTATTTTTTAAGTTGGCTTCAGTTGGGTGAAAATTGCAAAATTCTACCAAATGAAATGCTTAATTTTTTTTTCTTTTTACATAAAAAAAATTAATAGAAATATTAGTGGTCTCCTATCTCACTATGGTGTCCAATAAACTTTTTAAAAATTTTTCCAATTGTGAGCAATTTGAAGGTTTTTACTTTTTTGGAATTTTTTTTTTTTTTTTAAAATGGGTTAAAAAACTCCCAAACTAATCTGTGATGGTTTGGGGGACAATAAATGAGATTCTGAACATTGTATTAATCCATGCACAAGTAAATTTTAAAGTCCCAAAACAAATTTCTAAGGAAATTTCAAAAGTAACTTCACAGATTTTGGGCATTGTATTAATCCATTATTTTTTTACTATACCTTTAAGATATTTTATTAAACATTTACAGGAATTATAATTTGATATTTGTAAATTAAAATTTATATGAAAGGAATGTAGTTCGTTGTCCGATAATTTTAGAATGCATTGTCTGTGTTTGGGGCTTATTATTATTTTTTTTTTGTACGATTTATTATAGGTGATATGGATTTTGAAGGTATCGATTTATCCAGCGACAACGAACCTCTCTCTCCGATTAGTCGTGACAATTCTTCCAATACGTACATACCCGAAGTTAGGCATGAATGTAAACCCAAAATAGGACAAGAGTTTGCTTGTTTAGACGAAGCCAATGCTTTCTATAATGATTATGCAAGGGAGGCTGGATTTAGTATTCGGATTGGTTCCAGCAGAAAGTGTAAGAAAAAGGGCAGAGAGAATGAAATCACAATGAAGGAATATGTGTGCTTCAGGGAAGGTGAGAAAGTGATTGAAAAAGGAGTTGAGGGTATAAGACGCCGGGGAAACTTTCGAGGGGGTTGCAAGGCAAGACTTCAAGTTGTGAAGTCAGAAACCGATACAGTTTTCAAAGTGCATAAATTTGATGAGGGTCACAACCATGATCTCATGTCCCCAACGAAAGTTCCATTCTTGAGATCCCATCGTCACGTTAGTGATGTTAAAAAGTGTCTCACACAACAATTTATGGCTGCCAACATCCCAACTTGTCAACAAATGAGTTTTCTTGAGCTTCAAGCTGGCGGCTTAGGGAATGTTGGGTGTTTAGAGAAGGATATTAGAAATGAAATCGGTAGAATGAGAAAGTTAACAGATGGCATGGATTCTGATTTGGTGCATGAATATTTTTTGGCCGAAAAAGCAAAGAACCCGTCATTTTGTTTTGTGATCGAGGCCGACGATGCTGGAAAGGTTACTCATATATTTTGGGCAGAGCGAAAGGCATATTCGCATTTTGGCAATGTAGTTGTTTTTGACACTACATATCAAACAAACAAATATGGAATTATTTTTGCACCTTTTCTGGGCGTCGATAACCACTGGCATACAGTCACCTTTGCGGGTGCATTCCTTAGTGACGAGTCCGTCGGCTCATTTGAGTGGCTAATTAGCCAACTTTTGAAATTCATGCCTGGACCGCCGCCCAAAATGATAATCACTGATCAAGATCTGGCTATGGAAAAGGCAATTGCTACTAAACTTCCTAGTACATTGCACCGTTACTGCATTTGGCACATCACAAACAAGTTTTCAGAGAAAATGGGTACAGGTAGATTTGAACAGTACATTAAAGATTTCAAAAGCTGTATTTGGAATTCAGATACTAAAGAAGAATTTGATGCCAACTGGTGGCAATTGCTTGAAAAGAGCAATTTGAAGGAACATAAGTGGTTTATTTCACTGTTTAAAATACGTGAGAAATGGGTTCTTGCTTATATTAGGCACATCTTCTCAGCTGGGATGTCAAGCAGCCAACGTGCTGAAAGCAATCATGCGTTCTTCAAGAGGCTCGTTAATGACAAACATTCTCTAATGGAATTTATTTTCAAGTTTACGAAGGGAGTTGCAAAACAAAGACATGCAGACTTGAATGAGGATGCTTGACCGTAAGAAGTGCAATTCAATCCCAAGCGTAGGATCTATCCTTGCAAGCATAGTAATTCATGGAGTCCCATGGTTGTGTCCACAGAGATCAGCGGTCATTGAGAATCAAGAAAATCCTTTCCCAAATGTTGTTTAAACTAGAGAAAAGAAAGAAAATATATGGGTGGTTGAAAATTGATTTTGTG
>JAESVK010066581.1:0-11317 GCA_017140935.1 Hamamelis virginiana
CACATGGCTAATTGTAATTTGTTAAGCCTGTGTAAAATAGGACACTTAGCTATTTCTTATTTGCCTTTAGAGTATCCTAGTGGGTCCATTTGGTTGCACATGACACATTTTGATTGGTCATGATTTAATTGGCTTGAGCCATATGGCAACTTGTGATTGGCTAGAAATTTTCTATCTCTACACCGACCATTGGATTATTATGATTTTTAACATGTATGACACAAATAAGTAAATTAACTAATCTAACAGTCAGTTTTTCAAAACATATATCCCACATTTATTTATGAGTTTCATACTTACATAAACTTATACAACCATATGCTGACAGGATGATTTCTGCATATAAAACTATAATAGAATTAATACCTTTGAGTGGTGCATAACCTTTGTCAATGAGACTGCGGTACTGAACATAGCCCATGAAGCTAGCCACATGCACTGGCTGTCCCGAAAAGAACATTAGGAATGTCCAGTTCTTGAGCAGCATTGAGAGTGAAGGTCATAATTGAATCCGAAACTATACAAATAACTGGGGGAACGCTTGATGAAGTGGTGTCATTGAGTTTGTAAAGAAGTTTTCGAAAGGGAGCTAAGCAATTTTTTGCGGTGGAATCACAAAGAGACTCGATATCTTGGGTGGCATCGGCATCGGACGGTGGGAGGCCATCGGGAATAGTTTTGAATCGAAAGGAGGATAAGCCGTGGAGGGAATTGGGACCTCTAGATTTAAGAAGGCGATGATGGTTGAATTATGAGTTAACAAAAGTAATATGAAAACCTCTATGATGAAGTAGTTTTGCTAATTTTAGCATTAGGTTTATGTGGCCTTGAGCTGGGAATGGTACACAAACTGCATGAGCCTCCTTGGATTGAACCAAGGAATCCATCTCTCTCTCTCTCTCTCAGCCGGTTCTTGTGGCCAAGGGAGAAAGCTCCTGTTTTATAGAACATAATTCAAGTATTCTCAACTTAGGGAAGTTGCAGAACATAATTTGAAAACCCGACTGTTGGATTAGATTTTCCTCTCATGAATATCATGTCTATAAAAAATCACACATATCCAATGGTAAGTTTTCGAAAAAATAATGATTACATTTTGAAGAACGTAAGTCTAAGGTTTTTCATTCTAGCATTTTTCAAATACTGACCTTGGATCACCATGATTTTTTGCAAGGAAAATGCTACATCAATGGCCACAATAGAAGCTTAATTAACGGCCCTAAAATAAGGGATTTAATCATCACTTTCTATTTGCTTCTCCCAATTGATCCAACAAATCATCTAATCGAGGAATAAAAAAATGGTACTGCACTGTGATCTTGTTAATCGTCCTACTGTCCACACACATTCTCCATGTACCATCCTTTTTGGAAGTGGGTAAGGCAAGTATAGCACAAGGACTCAGACTCTCTCTGATATGGCCTTTAACTAACAGCTCATCAACTTGTCGTCTCAGCTCTTGATGCTCTCTAGGACTCATTCGATAGTATGGTCTATTGGGCAAAGCTGATCCAGGTACAAGATCAGTATGATGTTGGATGTCCCGTAAAGGTGGCAGTCCTAACAGGAGCTCTTCGAGGAACACATCTGTATACTGTGCGAGAAGGTGCCGCACTGATCACTCAAGCACATCGTTAGTTTCTGTAGTTATCTCCTTTCCCAACAACACATTTACTACTCGATTATCTTCCATCTCCTCCACAAATCGATGCATTGACAACAAGTTTGACCCCTTTTCCACCATAGGTTTAGGATCCACCTCCCGTCGGGGAAGCAACAAAATCTTAACACTGTTAAACATAAAGCTATAAACAATATTCTTTCGCCCATCATGTGATACACTCCAGTCAAACTGCCACGGTCGCCCTTACAGTAAGTGGCATGCATCCATTCGAACGACATCACACCAAATTTTGTCTCTATACGTAGGGCCAACAGAGAAAGACACCAAACAGCGTTTTGAGACAACCACATCTATTCCTTTTTTCAACCACGACAATTTGACAATTTATAGGGTTTAGGATTTTGTTCTGTAGCAAGCCCCAATTTTTGAACAGTATCTTCGGCGATTACATTCTCACAGCTCCCTGAATCAATCATAAATTTACATACCTTTCCACCAATGGTGCATGTTGAGTGAAAACTATTGTCGCGCAACCACCCCTCGCCTGTATCTTCCTTTGATGTGAAACAGGCTCTTCAAACAACAAGTAGTTTTCCTTGGTCTCCCTCAACAAGCTCTTCGATTGGACTACCTCTTTCTGCAATGTCATACTAGGGATCTCCTTTAACATCACCTACTGTATCCTCTCCTTCAATCTCTTCGCTATCCATAAATAAACCGTGCTTACAATCAGTCACATGATGCCCTTGTTCACCACACTTAAAACAACAAATCCCGCCAGTAGGTGCAGGCACCTTGGCTAATTTCCCCCCAACTAGAGGTTTAACTGTAGGTGCTTGCGAATTAGGAACATAGTTGGGACCCATTCGATTCTAAATAACAGGGTTACGACTATTACTGCCAACGCTATTCCATGAATTACCTGCAGATCTACTATTAAACTTATTCTCCAACTGTATTGCCCGTTAATGCGGTTCAGACACTGAAATTGGGTCGAACACATTCAGGATATCCTGAATTTGTACTCATATTCCACTAATATACCGTGAAACCAACTGATCCTCCGTTTCTGCCAAGTCATTAAGTGATACTAATTGGTAAAATTCTATCGTATAATCATCAACAATCTTTGTACCCTGACGCAACTCTTGCAAACGCTGGTACATCAATTGCGTATAGTTATGGAGTAGGAAGGTTGCCCTCAGATGCATCTTTATCTTTTCCAATGAATTAATTTTTGCTTTGCCGTGCCTTACACGAGTCACCTTCAATGGCTGCCACCATGCAGCCTCCCTACCAAGAAAACGCGTGGCCACAAGTGGAACCCTTTTATCATTGGGCACTTTCTTAAAATCTAGAACATCTTCTATAGCGTACAACTAATCTAGGAATTCCCCTGGCTGCACCATTCCTACAAATTCTGGGATATCAATTTTTGACCCATTCTCCCATTGCCGATTATCTTGTTGAGCTCGAAGGGTATTGACAAGACGACTCCTTTCACCACTCCTTACGGATTCAGCATAAGGATTGTCGTACTGATCATCCGGATCCTCCTCGACCATAAAGGGTGGAGAGGGAAGATCGACTTCCACGATGCTGCCGTAAAATCATCTCATTGATTTGGGTCTGCATCCCTTCCATATGTTGTCGCAGCTGGGCCACTTCATCTCGTTCATACATGTAGTCTAGAGGAACATTACGACCGCCACCACGACCTCTCAAACGCAGCATGGTGCAGGAACGAACCTTAGCTCTGATACCAACTGATATAGTGGAATATCGATGACTAGTTCTCCAACAACGAATTACCTTCCACTTTCCTATTGACGTGTCACAAAGACAGTGCCAGGAAAATAGGATTCCATAGTACTTAATCTTCATAAAGAAAGAAACTAGGAAAAAGAGTGAAAACTCTTAATAAATTCTTATTAATTCAAAATTTGTGTTGCCAAGACAGCTTCATGCATATTTATACTAGAATAAAGTCTAAAGACCCTAATAATGCCGAAATAGGAAAAAACTGAAATAAAAGGAATTTTTCCAAAAATGGAAATATGCAAAATAATACCAAAATATGTTAATATATTCCCTAAGAATCGCCACGGAATCAACGGTTCGTCAAATGGACTTCTGCAGGGAAAGTAATTAACAGGCGAAATTTTTCCATAAATAACAAAATCACTTAATCGGGGGCCTAAATGAAGAAATTTGAGCAAAAAGCTTCTCTTCGAATGGAAATAATTTATATATATTTGGGGCTTTTTGGTATTAAGTGGGTGTAAAAAAAAGATATTTTAGGGTTGGTTGAGTTGGGTTTAGTTTGGGTATTATAGAGGGTGTAGGTAGTGTGCACACAAATTTTGTGTTTTTAAATAAACACCGAAAAGATAGTAGACAAATGTCGATTTTGATTAATATTTGAAAAGTGTGGAGTACAATCTCTGTTGATCTTTTACAAAAGATAAAAATCCTCTAATTCTTCTTTTGGTAGATTTCTAGATTCAAGGGTGATGATAACTTGTTCTTGAATCTGGCTGGTTTAAAGGCTTATTAAACTTGATCTTCAATTTGAAAGGCTTAAAGCTTGATTTTCAACTTAAAGGCTTGATGAAGGTTTTGATTTCAACTTGAAGAGCTTGATGCTTGATCTTCAACTTGAAAGACTTTGATCTTCAACTTGAAGGGCTTGATACTTGATCTTTAACTTGAAGGGCTTTGATCTTCAACTTGAAGGGCTTGATGATTGATCTTCAACTTGAAAGCTTGTTTGTTGGAAAGTTCTTCAAGGTTTTGATGCTTCAATCTGAGAGAGCTTCTTTACTTAAGAATTGTTGTCATCTAACCTTTGGAAGCCACCCCTTATAGTGGTAGGGAGCAGAGTGTTTGGATAGGAATTGACTTCTTAATAATTATCTTATTTATTTAATTTATAAGGATAAATATTAATTATTTGGAAAGCGTTCTCACCTGACCATGTGGTGCCATTTGATTGGCTTACTCCACTTGGATGACAAGGATAAATAATTATTTTAATAATTATCCTTATTTAATGAGTGATAAGGATAAATATTGATTTTAAATAATTATCCTTATTTGGTCCAATGTGATAGGTGGCAAGATTTGATTTGTCCACTTAATCACAGATTTAACACACTTGGCTAATTGTAATTTGTTAAGCTCGTGTAAGATAGGACACTTGGCGATTTCTTGTTTGCCTTTAGAGTATCCTAATGGATCCATTTGAATGGCAAATGACACATTTTAATTGGTCATGATTTAATTGGTTTAAGCCATGTGGCAATTTGTGATTGGCTAGAAATTTTCCATCTCTACAAGTAGAAAAAATTATATTTTTAAAATTTTATCAGTGAGCGTAGGTAGCAAGTGTGTGCCACTAGCAATATAGGTGAATGGTAATACAATCACCATTTTCTTTGGATTGAGTTCGTTCACGTAATATTCCAAAAACTTAGGATTATATATTGACGTAAAATGCCCAATAATTAATTTTGGACATTTAGTTTTTCTTTAAAACTTTAAAGCCAAGAGTGAATAAAGAATATTATTCAAAATTATCTTAAAGTGTAAGAAAATGGGATAAATTGGATTCATATATATGATGTTGTATAATAATTCAACAATCCTAATACATCGAATTGCTCCTTTGCTCATAAATTAGTAATCAAGCAAAAAAGTTTATTTTCTTTTACAGTGAACTAAGAAATAGATAGTGAATCCTATGTTTGCTAAGAAATGAATCCCTTGAAAACATTCCCCGAATGCAGCAATATTATTTTCAAATGCAGTGAGAAAAAAAAAAAAGGACCCCTCTATCGGGCCCAACAAACATATTTAAAATCAATACACACATAATCACATTTATTTTTGCACAGAAGCATCAAATTAATCTGATGATTTTTTGCACAGAAGCACCTCAGTTATCATTTTCTCTAAATTCATGTAAGATGACCCAGTTGGACCACTAGCGGCTTCTTCTGCCATCTTCTTCCATTTGATAGCTTTCTTCTTCATCTCTTTGCCCTTTTGGCCCTCCATCAAGTCTCTCACAAGGCTCTCAATTTCATCTCTCTTAACATCACTATTTATCTCTATCCCTATTTCCCATTGAGTGCAACAAGACCAACAATTGGTCTGTTGCTCTGCAAAAAATGGCCAACAAACCATGGGCACTCCACCACACAAGCTTTCAATAGTGGAATTCCATCCACTATGTGTTAAGAACCCTCCAATTGATGGGTGGCTAAGAACAAGTTCTTGAGGGCACCAACTTTTTAATAGACCCCTTTCTTTAGTCTCAGTCACAAAATCTGAAGGAAGAATTGCTGAGTCACCAACAACAAGATTTGGTCTAATAATCCACAAGAAAGTTTGCATACTATTACAGAGACCCCAAGCAAATTCAATTAGTTGTTGGTGAGTCATGACTGTGACACTGCCAAAATTCACATAAACAACTGAGTTTGGTTCTTTTGAATCAAGCCATTCAAGAACCCCTGGTTCTTCTTTCCATAGATTGGATCCAACTGAATTCAAACCATTTTCTTGGATTTGATTCAAAAGTAATTGAAGAGGACCAATTGTATATATGGGAGGAAACATGGATGAAAGCCCTTCCAAAACCTCATGCTCTAAGCCATCTACTGTATTCAAAATGATTGCAGAAGCACTATGAGCTCTCTCAACTTCACCCATGGCAAAATTAACCACAATATCTTTTGGGTCTGTGGTTCTGATAAAACTAGGCATATCCTTCAAACGAATACCTTTCATGCCAGGTATCCAATCTATGATGGTGTCTAAATACCCATTTGTTAGTTGACTCGTATCTGCATGTCATAGAAAAAGTAAATCAGTACACTCAAACTAAAAACTAGAGTCCGTTTTATTTTACTTTTAAAAATAAAAATAAAAAATATTGAAAATTTTAATAGTACAAAATTTTTTAAAAGGTGAGATAAAAAGAAATTCTTGCTCTCTCTAACTTCTAAAGTATTGTCAATATATATTTTACACTATCAAAACAATCACATAAACACAAGATTAATACCTTTAAGTGGTGAAAAACCCTTGTGAATGAGATGGCGGAATTGAACATAGCCCATGAAGCCACATGCGCTGGTTGTCCAGAAAACAACACTAGGGATACCCAATTCTTTACCAGCGTCGAGAGTGAAGGTCATAATGCCATCTGAAACTATGCAAGTGACCGGCGGCACATTTGATGAATTGGTATCATTGAGTTTGAAAAGAAGTTGTCGAAAGGGAGCTAAGCAATTTTTTGCTGTGGAAGCACAGAGAGATGGGACATCTTGGGTGGCATCGGCATCAGACGGAGGGAGGCCGTCGGGAATAGTTTCGAATCTGAAGGAGGGGAGGCCATCAAGGGAGTTGGGACCTCTAGATTTAAGAAGGCGCTGGTGGTTGAATTCTGTGTTAACAAAGGTAATGTGAAAGCCTCTGTGGTGGAGTAGTTTTGCTAATTTTAGCATGGGATTTATGTGTCCTTGAGCTGGGAATGGTACACAAACTGCATGAGGCTTCTCTGATTGCACCAAGGAACCCATCTCTCTCTCTCTCTCTCCCTCTCCCTCTCTGTTCCTTGTACCAGGTGCTTGTGACATGCGGAAGGCTCCTGTCTTATAGACCCCCAAAAAGAGAATTTGATATAAAAGCTTTTATCCAAATATTGTTTTAATCAAATAACTCTGGTGATAGGTTCCTTTACTTTTTAATTGAGAACACACTAAACATGAATATAATTAACACACTAAATGCCTTAGCATAATATAACTAAAAATGCAATTCCAACAGCATATTTCACCCATATATTTTCACGCCAATAATTTGTCTATAAAGTGTCATTCACATTAATGGAAAAAAAAATAAAAATTTCCCGATCAAGATCATAAAGAGGTTCACATTACAAGGTGGCCGGTCAAAGAAAGCTAATATATATATATATAGGTAAATTAGCATTTTTCTAATCAGTATGTGCTTTATATATCCCAAAAAAGGATCCAAAATGAATCCTAACCCTTGAAGATGTCACCTAACCTGCTAGTAAAGTCGCTTGATGGTTATACCAAATATGTATCTCGGTTCAAATCCTATCTTTAATTATCAGGGTGGGAATGATTTAAGAGAAATGAGAGAGCTACCTCATGTTTTGTAGCTTATAATAGCTCATAAGCCCAATAAATTTCTTGGCAAAGAGAATTTGTTAAAAAAGATAACGGTTGGATCATCCCCACATCATTTGGGATATATTTTTTGAATAACTTTTTTCGGACATATAACATTTTTTTTCCAATACAAGAAAATTCTTTTAGCTACTTTGTTACCAGCATCGCGCAAATCATAGTGTGCTGCATCTTGACTCATAATGCATAATTTTGGACATTTTGGATGTCTTTGATCTTAGAAACTGTTCACCACAAAAAATAACCACCAATGGTGAGGTGCCATGTGGCGTGGAAATTGGTGTCAGTGGCTACTAACCATATTGTTAGTGGGCCACTAAATTAAATTAGTGGGGAGTTAATCAAAAAAGCGAGCCACTAATTTAACTAGTGGATGGTTAATTAAAGAAAGTGGCTAGTTAGTGGGTGGTTATGCCACATGTCAAGCAAGGATGAAGTCTAGAAAAGTTAGTGGGACATGTGGCAATTATTTAGATATCATGTTGGAAGTTACAAAGTAGTGGAGCACTACTTTATGAGCACAAAGTGGGTGGTTATTGTGGCTGGCCAGACCTTAGTCGTGGCCTATTTATACCCTAATCAAAGGCACAAGCAAGACACACAACTCCAACTCCAAAAATCAGGGCAATGCTCCAATCCTTCGAGTAGATTTTTAGGCCTTTCTCTTAGCAAGCAAACTTCTTTTCAAGTTTATTTCAAGCATCCTAGCTTAGTTTAGTTCAAGCATTTTCCCAATTTCAATCTATAGTTGTTCGAGTTTCAAGTATTTCTACTTCAAGCAAGCGCCGCATTTCAATTTTCAAGCACATTTCAATTTCAAGTATGTCGATTTCCATTTCTAGCATTGTAATCTCAAGCATTGTAAGTATTTCTCTTTTTAGTGAATTTCCAATTTCATTCCAAGCAAGTTGATCAGTTTGATTCCGATGTAATTCGAATCGGATATTAGTTTTTATTAGACATTCCACACTAGAACCCAAGAGGATTAACCTCTAATCTTTGTCAATCGCCTGACTTCCATTCAATTTTAAAGTGACCGACTAGGCATTAAGAGCACTTCCTAATTTCGCGGCCTAGGAGGTGTTAGAGGTCGTGTTCAAAACGGTCTTTTGGGTTTTAGCTAGTCCTGGCACGCCCGCGCATTGACACCTTACTTCAAAGGTTTCGAGACCGAAATCAACACCGAGAACAAAAACTAATAGCAAATTAAAGATAAAAAATAAAAATGCTCAAAATTACTGGAAAATAAAACGGAAGGATAGCATTTTTCATCAGTTTCCTTTTTTTTTCTCAATTTTCCCAAACTTCAAACAAATACTTAGATAGTTGGATGGACCATGTCACCATCTCACCAAAAAGCTTTCTTCATTTTATAATCACCACTAGCTTGCTATAAATAATTGAAAATTCAAAAGAGAAAGCACTACTGCTTGCTTTTCCTGGCGTTTTCAGTTGAGTTGCCACCACCAAAGAAAGCACAAAACAACATTGACAATATTTTTGCAGGAGAAAGTTGGCCAAGATGAGAAAGAGGGAGTTAATTAATTGCTAAGGGCCAAGTCAGCAAAATCCACCACAACATTACACACTGCATGTCAATCGTATTAGTTAAAGCAAAAACTATAGGAGGATAATGTTAAACATATCACCTCTCTTATCATTTCAACTTGACCCCTACTAGATAGGTATCATCATATGATAGTTGATATAAGAATTGACATATTTCATATTAGAAGTGACCCAATAAATAGTATTATATATTAATATTGATCATTAATTGATTGATGATAATTACTTCTAATAGTTACTGACTGGATTGCCGGCCAGTCAGTTAATGTTAATTTCATCAGAAATCCAGTTAGCAATCATCAATTTTAACAGATTCCATCAATTAATGTCCCACATTGATACAATTTTAAAAAAAAAAAATAGATTAAATCAAGCAAAAATAAAGTTTAGGGACCATATTAGTATTCTCCTCAAAGTTTAAGGTGCTAAAATATCATTTTTTTTTTTTTCTAAACTAAATAAAACAACAAAAACAAACATAAAAGTAAATCTTATCAACTAACTAAAAGAATAGATTAATTAGAGACAAAAAATAATGAGCGTGTTTGTAGATAAATTTAATCATATCCATGTTTTTTTTTTTTTTTTTTTTTTTATTAAAAATAATTTTTTTTTTTTTAAATTAAATTTTTATATATTAAAAATCTGAAAAAAAAAAAAAAAGAAAAGAAAAGAAAAGAAAGAAAGGAAAGATTAAAAAAAAAATTAATAATATTTTTTTTTAAAGTGCAATAATTTAAATTATGGCATGACATATCCAGCATCCATTGCAGTCAATGGAAGACTATTGTAAAAGCGTGCTGGTTACAATGGGGTTACTGTTGGAGTTGTGCTGCTGTGTGTGATTAAGATTACAGGTGGATGCTTCTTTTTTATTGTTTGATGTTGCCCGTACATATGAGAATAAGAGTAAGGGGGCTTTTGTCCACTGCTTTTTTGCTTGACTACACAGTACACCTATTTATAGGTGATAATGGAACAATTTAAAGCTATATTTACTTACTCTTAGAAATTTTATACAATATTAAATTCTCTAAATTTAGAGGTACAGAGAATAAGAAGGTGCTAGCTACCTAACTACTAGTAACGTTTCTTGTTAGTTGTACTAGATATCTGAGTTCAGGTTCCGTCTTCATTAGGGTGTGGAGAATTTAAGGAAAATGAAAAGGTTACCTCCTGTTGTGTAGTTCATAAACCTAATAAGCTTCTTGAACAAAAAATAAATAAAAAAGGAAAAACAAATAGAAAAACTCTCCCCTGCCCCTTAATTTTGAAAAATCTTGTACTCCCATGCTGTCATTTAGAAACTGGATTTGAGACCAGCCCAACTTGCAAGAGCAGGAAACTTTTCATCTTATGAGGTGAAAAACGACATGCCACAATCAATGACATGCTGATGATTAAAGAGTGCATCTAGCATGATAGACTGTCATTTTACAAAAACTGGATTTGAGACCAGTCCAACTTGCAAGAGCAGGAAATTTTTCACCCTATGAGATGAAAAACATGCCACAATAAATGACATGTTGATGGTTAAAGAGTGGATCTAGCATAACATACTGTCATTTTGCAAAAAGTTATAATGGTTTCTTTTCAACTATTGAAGATAATAGTGAACTCTAAAATAACAGTGGGTCTGCATTAATGAATGGTAGTGGCAGTGACAAATTGTCACTCTCTCTTTTTCTATAGTTTTAAACTCAAAGGTGCATCTCTTATTGGAATATTGAGATTAGTATGTGGAGGGAAAATGGACAATCAAGGGAAAAAGAAGTGATAAATTGCAATGGGAAAGAGATACAGTCTGATGCAACAAAAAAGATAGTGAATCCCACAATTGATAGGAAATTAAACAGGCAAAAAATTCTGATCAAATGCATTGGAAAAGCACTTGGTGCAA
>JAESVK010066582.1:0-10796 GCA_017140935.1 Hamamelis virginiana
AGTTTTTAAACCTACCTTCCGCTGCGTTCCTTGATTGTATTCTTTCACACAATTCATACATCAATCATTCCAATGCACCCCATATGATAAAATCAATTGAAATAAAGCAAGAACAAAACTAAACTTGATATACAATGCCTAAACTACTTCTAACATCCTAACAATAACTTATTGACTCAAAAAACTCAAACTTTCTTATGAACATGCATTTCTACTAAAAAAGAAAATCATATCTATGAAACCAATCCCTAGTATGCATTCTAAACATGAAATAATCTCATAAGGATACTCCTAACAATCAAACAATGATCATAACATATCAAAGACTCTAACTCAACACTAAACTTAGCCCAAAGTTCTCAATTATGCAAAACAACAAAGAAAAAGGACTCTAAACATGTTAAACATTGCATGAACATAAAAACATTCAACCCTAACTTATCATACATGATTAAAGTCTACATTCTCAACCTAAATCATGCATGAAAATAAAGGAATGAAAGCCTACATTCTACAATATACAAAAAACTACCCAGAAAATTCTAAATCCTAATTATGTTACACAAGACTCAATTCTAAACACAATGATGCACTCAAACTAACCTTTAGCCTTCTTTTTCCTTGCTCCTAGCCTTCTTCTTCAACCTTCAATGGCCTTTAATTTCGTGGCTAATGGTGGCTGCAACTCTATAGACTCCCAATGTCTTCTAATGCAAAGCAGGCTCCCCTTAAACCTATTCCTAAGTGATGTATTTATAGCAAGAGGCTCTAAATTGATCAATGGTTGTCATTAAAACCCTAGGGAGTGATCTAAGGGTCTCAAATCAGTCTTCCAAGGTCTCTAAGGTCGTGCCAAGTGTCCCAAGCTGAGCTAGATAGCCATTGGAAGAGTCCCAAAGCATCCAAACTCTCAAAAAATCAAAATTGGGCTAATCTGGGCATTGGGCATGGATGACCGTCCACCCTAGGATGGTCGACCATCCAGCTTGGACGGCCAACCGTCCATGGAGGGATGGTCATCGAGCCCTCATACCACTTGCGAACACTTGACATTTATGGCATTTCTTGACATGTTTACAACAATCACCTTCCAAGGTAGACCAGTAGTAACCCAATCTCAAATTCTTCTTCGCGAGCATATACCTATTCATATGTGGAGCCCCAGCCCCTTCATGTATTTCTTGAATGATCCGTTCTGCTTCGTCTTCTTTCACACACAAAAGATGGATACCATCAAAAGATCTTTTGTATAACTTCCCACTGCACAAAATGAATTGGCTAGCCAACCTTCTCAAAGTTCTTCGATCAACATAGGATGCCTCCAGCGGATACTCCCCTTTTTCTAAGTACTGCTGAATATCATGATACCATGACTTCCCATCATTCGGTTCTCCTTCCCTTAGTACACAATAGTAGATGGGCTCCTCTCTAGATTCGATAATCATCGGTGCTACTCCCCCTTCTATTGAAATTTCTGCCATGGATGCTAGAGTGGCTAAAGCATTCGTAAACTTGTTCTTTTGCCTTGACAGATAAAAGAATTTTATTTGACGGAATTCTTTCGCCAATGTCTCTAGAGAATCATGATATGGCAACAACTTATCATCCTTAGTCTTCCACTCTCCTCTAGTTTGGCATATGATAAGGACTGAATCCCCATACACTTCGAGCTCCTATACTCCTAAGGCCAATGCTGATTCTAAGGCTAAAATGCAAGCCTCATACTCAGATATGTTATTGGTTGCCTTAAAGTTTAGCTTTACTGCCATGGGTATCATCACATCTTCCGGCGTTTCCAAACAAACTCCTATACCACATCCTTTCCTATTCAATGCTCCATCAAAGTGAGCTTTCCACACCTTCCTCTCTACCACAAGGATTTCTTCATCCAGGAACTAGTGATTGACATTGTCTGCTTGTGAAGTAGCACATTCTGCCAGATGCTCTGCTATAGCTCTTCCTTTCACTGATTTTTGCAACCATACTGAATGTCAAACTCTGATAACAACAATAACCACCGCGCTGTTTTATAAGACAAAGCAGGCTTTTCCAACATATACTTCAATGGGTCCATTCGGCTAATCAAAAGTACTTGGAAAGACATCATGTAATGGCGAAGCTTTTGAGTTGCCCACACCAATGCCACGCATGTCTTTTCCAAAGCACTATAGTTCACTTCATAATCAGTTATCTTCTTGCTGAGATAGTAAATGACATTCTCCTTCAATGATTCCTCGAAATACTGAGCTAACATAGCTCCCATCGCGGTTTCGGTGACAGTTAAATAGAGTAATAATGGTTCACCTTGTTGCGGGGGAACCAATATTTGTGGGTTGCTCAAATACCTTTTGATAGTATCGAACGCCTCTTGACATTCCTGTTAGTAATATGCCCTAATAGCCAATCTCACTGGTGTAATTTAGGACATAAAGTTGATTCATGTATTATTATTATTCATTAATAATATGGGCTTTTGATTATCATGTATTCTTCTGTTATTATATTCATGATAAGTCCTTAGAAGGAATGTCAATATAAGATCTCAAGAGTTGAGATTAGGAGACTTATATTGTTAAAGATTTCTTTCTTAGATATTCCTAGTCATAGGATTATTTATTGGGCATTAATAATCCGGATAGACTAGCACAGGTTATGTCTGCTCAATATGGAGAATGACTAGTCTCAAGTCATTTGTGTAATAACACTAGGACAAACCTGTGGGTGCTTGTTTGAGAACAAGTACACTGAATGTGATCATTGATTGAGTTTGTTGAATGGAGTTTTACTTACATGTCAAACAACAACTCAGGGTTACAATAATGCAAGTGATCCTTAACCTGAGGCACCATAGATGTCCTGTGTTAGGGATATTAGGGTTTGATAGTACAATGTACATATCCTAACCATGGAATTTGTGTATGTACTCATTGGCCCTAGTATACCTGTCATGGGGACATATGAGTGTACAACAAGGAATTTATCACTCTCAGTAAAGAGAGGGAATGCCTCGTATTATTCTCAAAGATATAATTCATATAAGTCTTTGGCCAAAGCAGTTGGGAATAAGAAAACTGTTTCTTGAGTTTCCCAAGGTTGAATTTATATTTTGAGAATCACAATACAAAATGTTAAATTAGGGTTTGACATATTATCCAATACCCAAGTAATTTAACTAAGGCATTGTTTGATGGAAGGATTGAATTGTATCTTAATTGTAACTGAAGGGTTCACTATGTTATGATTAACCTTCACACAACCTAGGGTGTGTCTTGACATATTGCTAGATGTCACTCAGGACTAGTAGAGGCCAAAGAGAAATTAATTTCTCAAAAAGGAAATTAGAAGAGTTCTAATTTGAACCTTAAATAAAAGTAGTTTTATTTGAAGGATAATTTATTATCCTAATTCCTACTACTAGGTTGTTGTGAACCTAAGAGGTCACACACATATAGTTGGTAGCTTCATTTAAAAGGGAAGAGAGAATAATATGCAAATATCAATTAACTAGAATTTCAAGTTTTTGAAATTTGAAATTTGAAATTTGAAATTTGAATTTTTTTTGAAATTTGAATTTTGAATTTTGAAATTGTCATGAGATGACAAGATAATTAAAGATTTCAAATTGTTAATTGAATTTCAAGTTAGTTGAAATTTAAATTTGAAATGGTTTCAAATTATAGATAAGATGACACATTATCTTATCATAGCATTTATAATTTGAATTTGATTTATTTCAAATTTGAAATATAGTTACTATCTATCTTATAAGTGAGCTAGCACTCAATATATAGATAGACAAGAGAGAGGTGGCCGGCCATACTAAGGAATAGAGGATCAAAAGTGTTTTGATAAAATTCCCTAGCCATCTCTTCTCTCTCTCTCTCATCTCTTGGAGCTTGAAACTAGTGTGGATCAATCTCGGAGGCCTTCATCTACTTGGGGCTGCTCTTCAATCATTTAATCCTACTCTTAAGGCTATCAATGTAAGTTGTACGTTTACATTCATTTAAGTTTTAATTATATAGCTTATACAATCATCATGTGATCTTGGTTCACATTCTATGGAAAAAAATTTTATTCCGCACATTTCCATGGGATTCTTTCAGTGGTATCAGAGCCGGTCATAATTTGGTATTGTATAAGCTATTCTATGGTGGATTTAATATTGTTTAAACCTAAGTGGCTGGGATTTTTAATACCAAGACCCTAACCATAGGTTCGGCCATGATGATGGCTACTATGGTTTTGGTTTTCTTCATCTCTTCTTTTTAATCTTAAGTTGTTTGAATCAAAGGTTGATTACTTATTTGATTATAATGTTTTAAATACTGATTTAGCATTATAATATTTGTGTTTGAGAAACAAAACAATTAAAATAAGAGAAGAGGCCAAAAATCTCAAAAGTGAGAAACTAGGGTTTCTTGGTTTCATCACTTTACTCTTTGTTTTATTTTGATTTTAATCAAGAGTTGATTATAGTTCTTTATTATCATGTTATTTTGTTTTAGCATCATAATAAATATGTTTGAGAAACATGATAATCAAAATAAATAAAGGGGTGGGCGAAATCCCCAAGGTTTGGGATGTAGGACATTAAGGTTTTTCAAAAACTGGGTTTTTCAGAAACTGGTTTTCAGGTTTTGTTTAAACTGAAACAATAGGGGCTGTTTTTGAACGATTTATGACCATAGATGTTTAGTGTATTGTTCAAGAATCATGTATATTAATTTTCATGAAGTTCGGAGAAGATTTGATGGCTCAAATGATTTTTTAAAGTTCATACATGTTGCTGCCCAGATTTTCCAGCAACACTGTAATCTCAAAATTAATCTTGAAAAATATTTTCGAATGATTTTCTTTGAGCCACCATGCTTCAATTCACTAATATAATGATTTTTAATCATGTTAGAATAGTTCTTTCATGAAAAATCAATCATACATGGTCACACTAAGAATTTTGGGAATGATTATCATATTATCATATGTGCTGGATTTTTCAAAAGTTTTGAAAATTGAATCTTTTAATACTTAGTGTTTTTCAATTAATTAGTCCCATGTTACCACTGTGTTAGGGACTTAATAAGGTTGTTATTAAAACCCTAAAGTGGTCATGAAAGCCATTTTAAGGGGTGTTCATAAAACCCTAAAGTTTCATAAACCCAGAAATTGTTTTAGGCAAAAAGGTATAGAACTTGTTTCCTATTTCAATTTTATCAAATATTAATTTTGATATTCCCGTGATTTTATTATTGATAAAAACATGTTTTAAAGAGTTTAAAACAGTAGGGGATGATTAAAAATTAATTTTGATGATTTAATCAAATTAGGTTTCTATTTTAGTCTCTTGACTATAATAGTTTTCTATTTTGATTTTTCAAAGTTGTTTGAATTTTAAATAAGATTTAAAATGATGATGCTACTGTTTTAATGTGATTAAAACAATATAATATTCATGAGATGAATATTTAAAGGTTTATTGATTAAAATTAATTACCATACATATATTGTTTATGCCTTATATTCTTGCTATATGATTGTTTATCAATGTGATTGTTAAAATGGGTTGATTATGGACTTAAGACCAAACTAATTGGATGTGATTGGCCGCATATGGATGTGATTTAGGGGCTGTTATTTATTTATTTAAATGGCTTGTAATTTAATTGGGGCTTGCATGCCTCTTTGGTAATTGTAATTTAAATGGGGCTTGCATGCCTCTTCACTCTATGTATTCCTTTTAATTTAAATATAATTATCAAGAATGGAGGCTTGGAGCATGGAGAGGCACAAAAGGAGTATGGAGAACTATGGAGCTTATGGAAGACTTCATAGATGCATGTTTAGGGGTTTTCCATTTATTTTGCGATCACCATATTACCTCCCTATAGCCTTAAATAAAGTCCATAATCAATTCAAGAGTCTATTTATGTGATGAATGTTAAAGGCTCACTATGTTATTATTTTATGTCTATAGATTAAATGTAATATATGAGACTCCTCACTACTCATGACTTTAAAAGTTAAATGTTTTTAAAAGAGATAGTGGGAGCTTCTACTATTACATTTATAAAGACTAAAAATAGTAATAACATATTTATGTATGTGATGCATGTTATATGTATGTGATGCATGTTTAATTTAATATGATGAGATCTTAAATCCCCTCAAAGATTAATATTAAGTTGTTATGAAGGAATATTAAGAATATTCTATCATAGCCTTCCATCATTGTAGATTAATTAGAACTCCTTGTTTGGATATGATGGCTGCAGATATGTAGGGGATTATTCACACATTTGGGTTCTAATTAACCTATTTAAATATGAGATATTATGAGATGGCAAACTAATATAGATCAAGAAACTATTATGTGAGGTTTATATTAGTTTAACCATACTTATAAGGAATGATGGGTATGACTTAATTAGTTTAAATAAATCAAGAAACTATTATGTGAGGTTTATTAAAACTAAAGGCAAAATGATGATTGAGACTTGCTTAAGAAGCATTAGATGAAGAGTCATCTACTCATTAGGAATTAATGGACCAAGAAACTATTATGTGAGGTACCATTATTTCACAATGGGACTCCAATCCCCACTAGGAATTTATTAGATAAATTCCCAAATCCTATTCTGAGGGAGTATGGGATTTGATGAAATAGTGGGAGGTACCATTATACTTAAGACCCAGTAATAATGGTCATATATTTGAATCAACTGATTTTCTGTTTTTATTTATAGATCACCAATGACTCACCTTAATCCCTTAACCAGAATTCTTGATAGCAACAGACTGACCGGACCTGATTTTATGGATTGGCTGAAGAATTTGAGAATAGTTCTCAATTTCGATAAGATTGCCTATGTACTAAATGAACCTATGCCAGCATTTCTTCCTGATGTTGCATCTGAGGAAGAAAGAGACACTTTTAGAAAGTGGCGGGAGGATGACATGCAGGTTAGATGCTACATTCTAGCATCAATGACCAATGAGCTTTAGAAGCAGCATGACACAATGGATAGTGCTAAAGCAATTATGATTCATCTGCAAGAGTTGTATGGTGAACAGAGTCGTTTGGCAAAGTATCAAGCCGCCAAAGATCTCTTTCATTCCAAGATGCAAGATGGGACTTCTGTTAATGATCATGTGCTTAAGATGATCGGTCATATTGAGCAGCTTGCGAAGCTGGATATCATTTTAGATGCAGATTTCTCAACTGATATTATATTGCAATCTCTTCGTGACTCCTTTGGTAATGTAGTTATGAACTACCATATGAATAACTTGGAGAACTCTCTCTCTGATTTATTAAAATTACTTATTAGTGCTGAGGGAACCATGAAGAAAGGCAAAGGAACCGTCATGGCTATAGATGGGGCTTCTACTTCTTCTAAATCTAAGCCTAAGGGCAAGGATAAAAAGAAGAAGGGGAAGAAGAACAATCTAAAAGCTAAGGGAGGGGTTCAGAAAGGCAAGGGCAAATCTGATAAGACCAATTCAAAAGGAAAATGCTTCCATTGTGGTAAGACTGGGCATTGAAAGAGGAACTGCAGGGAATACCTGGCTTCCATAAAGAACCAACCTTCAGAAGGTATGGCTGATGCTCTATTTATTGAAACTAACTTATCTGTTAGTTCTGCCTCTACTTGGGTTTTAGATTCTGGTGCAAGTTCACACATTTGTAACTCTATGCAGGATCTAAAGAGAAGCAGAAGGCTGAGTAAAGGAGAAGTTACCCTTCGAGTGGGAAATGGAGCAAGAGTTGCTGCATTAGCTATGGGGACTTGCTTCTTGACATTACCATCCGGAGATATTTTAGAATTAGCTGATTGTTTATTTATGCCTAAGATAATAAGGAACATTATTTCTATTTCTGCATAATGTAGATCTGGTTATAGTATTGTTTTTGGGAAAAATATTTGTTCCATTTCTCTAAATAATGATTTAGTAGCTACTGGCATTTATTTAAACGGTCTTTACTTCTTAAATATTAATGGTAATGTTAATTACATAGAGCATAATGATAAGAATGTAAGAAATCTTAAGAGACCAAGAGATGATGAAATTCCAACATATATGTGGCATTTGAGACTAGGTCATATTAGTGAAGATAGGATTAACAAGTTGGTTAAGGATGGACAATTGGGTTCATTAGTATTCGTACCTATCCAACTTGTGAATCTTGTCTCATGGGTAAAATGACCAAGTCACCCTTTACTGGTCACAGTGAAAGGGCTGCAGATATACTGGGTTTAATACATAGTGATGTATGTGGACCAATGAGCAAAGTAGCTAGAGGAGGTTTTTCTTATTTCATTACCTTTACTGATGATCATTCACGTAAAGGATATGTGTACTTAATGAAGTACAAATCTGAAGCTTTTGAAAAGTTCAAAGAATTCAGATATGAAGTAGAAAAACAAACTGGCAAGAGTATTAAAGCTCTTCGATCAGATCGAGGAGGTGAATACTTAACTACTGAGTTCTTGGATCATCTCAAGCTGGCTGGCATTCTATCACAGTTAACTCCTCCTAGAACACCACAGTTAAATGGTGTATCTGAGAGAAGGAATCGAACTTTATTAGATATGGTTCGATCCATGATGAGTTACACTGACTTACCTATCTCCTTTTGGGGATATGCCCTTGAAACTGCTGCATATTTATTAAATAGGGTTCCTACCAAGTCTGTCCCCAAAACCCCATATGAGATATGGCATGGGAAGAAACCAAGCCTTAATCAGGGGTTGTCCAGCATATGTTAAGAAACATAATGTGGATAAACTTGAATCAAGATCAAAAAAATGTTTGTTTGTGGGTTATCCCAAAGAATCATTGGGATGTTACTTCTACCAACCTAATGAACAGAAAGTGTTTGTTAGTAAATTTGCTACTTTTCTTGAAAAAGAGTTTATTCAAGAAGGAGGCAAAGGTGGAAAGATAAAACTTGAAGAGATTTCAGAAATTTCTGACGAGCCACAAACATATCCTGACTCAGATCCTGTCCCTGTTGAGACAGACCCTGTCCCTGTTGAGACAGACCCTGTCCCTATTGAGACAGTACCTGAAGATACACAACCTGTTCGTAGATCCACTAGGATATCTGCACCACCTCAAAGATATGGCTATCTTCATGAGGAGGATAAGGAATTGTTCCTAGGTGATAATGAACACCCAGATGATCCTAATAACTATGAAGAGGCGATGTTAGACATCGATTCTAGAAGATGGCAAGAAGCCATGAAATCCGAAATGGATTCTATGTATTCCAACCAAGTCTGGACTTTGGTAGATCCACCACAAGGTATAGTACCTATTGGCTGCAAATGGATCTACAAAAAGAAGATAGGCTCGGATGGAAAGGTAGAGACCTACAAGGCAAGACTAGTGGCAAAAGGTTACAAACAAAGACAAGGTGTTCACTATGAAGAAACCTTTTCGCCAGTAGCTATGCTAAAATCCATTCGGATCTTGTTATCTATAGCTGCACACCATGACTATGAAATATAGCAGATGGATGTAAACACCACTTTCCTTAATGGAAACATTGAGGAAGACATTTACATGGAGCAGCCTGAAGGCTTTACATCTAGTGGTGATGACCACAAAGTGTGCAAGCTACAGAGGTCCATTTATGGACTTAAACAAGCTTCTAGAAGTTGGAACATCCGGTTTAATGAAGCAATCAAATCATTTGGATTTCTTCAAAACATGGATGAACCTTGTGTGTACAAGAAGGTTAGTGGGAGTACAATTTCTTTTCTTATTTTATATGTTGATGTATTCTACTCATTGGGAATGATGTAGGAATGTTATCAACAGTCAAGCTTTGGCTTTCACAAAACTTTTCCATGAAAGATTTGGGAGAAGCATCTTATATACTAGGTATAAAGGTCTATAGAGATAGATCTAGAAGGTTGCTTGGACTCTCCCAATCCATGTACATAGATAAAGTGTTGAAAATGTTCAACATGGAGAATTCCAAGAGAGGTTTAATTCTTTTCAGACATGGAATTCATCTTTCCAGGGGCATGAGCCCCAAAACACCAGAGGAAAGACATAGCATGAGTAAGATTCCATATGCTTTGGCTATTGGAAGTCTTATGTATGCTATGCTATGTACACGACCTGATATCAGTCATGCTGTGAGTGTGACTAGTAGATATCAATCTAATCCAGGTTCAGAACACTGGATTGAAGTCAAGAATATCCTTAAGTACTTGAGAAGGACTTAGGATTTAATTCTTGTCTATGGAGGAGGAGAGCTAACAGTTGATGGTTATACTGATTCAGATTTTCAATCAGATATTGATGATAGAAAATCTAATTCTGGATATATCTTCACTTTAAATGGTGGAGTAGTTAGTTGGAAGAGTTGTAAGCAAAGTACTACAGCGGATTCCACTACTGAGGCTGAGTATATTGCAGCATCTGAAGCTGCCAAGGAAGCTGTTTGGATTAGCAAGTTCGTATCTGAACTTGGAGTTGTTCCTACCATTGAGTCACCTATATCTTTATATTGTGATAATAATGGAGCTATTGCGCAAGCAAAGGAACCAAGGTCTCATCAGAAGTCCAAACACATCGAGCGGCGATATCACAGAATCAGAGAGATTATTGTTAGAGGTGACATCTGCATTCAGAAGATCGCATCTGCGGATAACGTAGCAGACCCATTCACTAAGGCACTGACACTTCAGAGTCTTGATCGACATCTTGAGAAGATGGGTATGAGATACATGGGCGATTGGCTTTAGTGCAAGTGGGAGATTGTTAGTAATATGCCCTAATAG
>JAESVK010066583.1:0-10756 GCA_017140935.1 Hamamelis virginiana
ACCCCAAATTTTATAGATAATATCAAAAATAAGCATTTAAAATTTTTGGGTTATCACAGATCCAGTAGCCAAGACTTTGAAAAAATCTCAATCTAGTCGACTAATCATATAAACTAGTCAACTAACTTGTAGTCTAGTCGACTAAGACCTTGGTCGAGTCGACTAAAGGCAAGGCAGTAGCCAAAGGTTTGAGAAGCAGCAAAGATAGTCGACTAACCCTTTTAGTCCAGTCGATTAATCGAATTCGAAAAGATTTCTTAAGAGATTTTTGCAAAACTAGTCGACTAACTAGTTTGACCCAGTCAACTAATCGTGCCCGGAAAGTTTTAATGCTTTGAATTTTTAGTTGCTAATAGACTAACTCTTTGGTCTAGTTAACTAACTCTTCTGCAAATACAAAATGGCTTTCCCTTTTTAGCAAATGAAGCATTAAATGCACCATGTTGCTTCCCTCTTCTCCAATTAGATTCAAGGAGATTAAAATCGGCGATTTGAGACTGAAATCATTATAAATAGAGCTTTTGCTCTCATTTATGGCCATCCATCCAATATTGTTAAGAACATTCATTTTAAGCATTTATCATTCAAAGGTTCATCTTAAAAATAGTTTGAGCGATCTTTGTTAATCATTTGAGAAGTTATTAGTATGAGCTTGTACTTATGTAAATTAGCTTGTTGAAGCATTTATTGTACACAAACAAATCTTGTATATATTTTAAACAAAGGGTTGGGTTGTAACCCTTGTGGAGCTTGGATTTTGTTAGTCAAAATTAAGCTTATGTGAAATGCTTTGGTAGCACTGGCCTAATCTTCGCCGGAAGTAAGATTGAAGTCACGTGGAGAGCATTGGCCTAATCTTCACCGGAAGTAAGATTGAAGTCTCGTTGAGATCGTTGAGATCGTTGAGAGCATTGGTGTAATCTCTACCGGAAGTTAGATTGGTGTGAACCATGTCATTCGACCGAGGGATCGAGAGGCTTTTATTCACTTAATAGTCATTGTGGATTCTGGATTATTCATTATCCGTCTCGATTTATCCTTCTCTATTATCCACATTTATCCTTCTATATTATCCACTCAAGATTGAGTTTTTGAAAAAGAATAAGAGTTTATAAAAAAACTGGGAGTCGCCACCTTATTTTTAGGGAACAAGGAAACCATATAAAGAGTTTTATTTTCAATAAAACACTGACTCCATATTTTTAGGAAAAAGGCAAGTCTTCGAACCAAAGTAGGATTCGGGGGCTAGGTTATGAAGTGGGAAGATTCCAAGGGACTCCTTGTAGGCACCCACCTCACCCTAATTAAAGGTCTCCTAATTACTATTGGGCTTGATCAAAATCTCATAAAAAACAACCTATCATATCTAATCAACCAAGAAAATAGTGTATCTAATACTAAATAATAATAATAATAATAATAATAATAATAATAATAAAGAATCAAAAATCCTAAAGATCTTAGGAGACAAGTGTCATCCTAAGATTGGACTTGCGCCCTATTGACTGCTTACGTACTTTACCAGTTTCCTGATAGAGATCAAAGTCCACGTAGTTCGATTACTTAGGACTCTCCTATTGTAATGAACTATATAGTCGAAGGAATTCTATCTTATCTAGGACTTTAACTTCGAGAGTTTGAATTTGATCAAAACACTTTTTTGTATAAAAGATGGAATTTCATTTCAATTAAACCACTTTCAAAATCACTTACTTTTAGAGTTTTTCTCGAAGTAGACTCCTAGATTAGGTAGAGCTTGATTACTATTGCAATTTTTACAACAAAGGACAGTCTTAAGTGGGGTCAAGTAACCCCCCTAATCATAGGGTCTCTAACTAGTCTTAGGTTAGTCTAAACACCTAATATACTAACATTATGCATGCCGAAATTTAAAGAAAATACACTAAATATGCAATGGAGAATATAAACAATACATGAAAAATGTCCTTAATGCAATCTAAGTTATCTATGTGAACCTAGGCATGTTTCTAAGTTAGTTTGGATCTTAAAAATGGTTTTTTAATCCATTTTAAGGTTACTTTAAACCTTGGACAGATTTTTATGCAACCAAAAAGTGGATTCAAAACTTAAAAATAAAATAAATAAAAGAGGTGTAAATGTCCTAATATGCAACCTAATATGATATATCAAAATAATCATGCATCATGTTTGAAAACACCAAGTTTAAACATAAGGGAAGGGACTTACCTTAGTTTGTTCCCTCGAACACATTTCATATGATATTTCAAACATTAAACATAAATATAAATGATATAAACAAACCTAAACATGTTCCTATTGACATATACTAATTTAACATAATCAAAACAAATTAACTATACCATAATGCAGAAAATCTGTACGCTAACCTAAATGCAACTAATCCTAACCTTTGAATACCCAACTTAGGTACCCATCCCTAATATGGCATAGAAGAAGAATGAAGAAGAAGAAGAAGAAGAAAAAGAAGAAGTATGCAAAAATTTAAAATAAACTTCACAATTATACTAACCTTTTTTGTTGCTTCCTTCTTCCTTACTCCAAGCTTCTCCTCTAAACTCAAAGACTTCAAAAAACTATAGTTGATGATGCTAAAGGACTAAATATAGTACCTTAAGCTTCTACTCTTCAAGTTTGGCTCTCTAAATGCCTTATGAGTTCTTTATGACTCTTTGTGTGTCCTCAAACTGATTTCAGAGCTTTCTATTTATAGGGAAGCTTGGAATTGATCAATGGCTCAGTTTAAATCTCTTAGGAATGATCCAAGGGCTTTAATCCAGCCTTTCAAGGTCTTCAAACTCATCCCAAAGTCGCCAAGGCCGAATTGTGCACATGGCAAGCACTTGGAAAAGTCCTAGACAGGAGAATGACCTAAAAATAGCAGCTGGAGGCAAGAAGCTCAGATGACTATCCACCTTGGGACGGTTGGCCGTCCCTCTAGGACGGTTGGGCATCCCTTGGTGGATGACCATCGTCCTTTGGTGGATGACCATCGAGCTTGCAGCCCAAATTTGCCTTATATGGACCTGTCTCAGCCCGTTTCGACCCGGTTTCGGCTTTTTGGGCCCGTTTTAAGTCCAAATTCGACGATTCAAGCGCCGAAACGATCGTGATTCAATTATCCATGTTTTAAGAAGTGTTTGAAGTGAAAATGCATTG
The DNA here is from genome assembly GCA_017140935.1 of Hamamelis virginiana. Classification (NCBI taxonomy): domain Eukaryota; kingdom Viridiplantae; phylum Streptophyta; class Magnoliopsida; order Saxifragales; family Hamamelidaceae; genus Hamamelis; species Hamamelis virginiana. The sequence continues at coordinate 3,160 of JAESVK010066583.1, forward strand.
ACCAAAATCAAATTTTTAGGAAAAAGTCGACCGATTAGCTGTTTAGGGCCTGCCGGGCCCAAATTAAGGTTTTGAAATCTGCTAACCAATCACTCTCGAAATCATTTCTTATTCTCGAAACAAGTTTTAAAAAATTTTAAGAAAGTATTTTGAAGCCTTTGAACGCTTTGATTTGATAAAAAGATCGAATCCTGATAATTCCTGGTCGAAACCCTAATCTGAGCTTGAAAGGGCCTTTTGAGCCTCAAGAGCCAAACACGAGCCAGAAGGCTCCACAGACCTTGTCACTGATCAACTTAGCTACAAAACACACTTTAAATATCTATGTCAAAGCCTCGAAACCATTGAAGACAAGATCGACAATCATTCAGAGGTTTTGTGATTCAAAGGACAATACTGCCCTTCAAGTCACAAAATACTTTATTCTCTATCAAGCCTGGCTCAGAATGCCATGAAATTTTACAGGGATGTTCCTAGACTCTCTAAAAACTAAATGCAAGAAGAATCGACTCAATCTGACCTAAAAACCTACATGCAATAATGACCTCTATCTAACAGCTCACAAGGGTAAAACTGGCAACTCAGGGTTTTAACACCCTATTTCACCTCTAATCACAGGCAACCATTAATGATCATACTCATGGTCAAAAATGGATGTCTACAATTAGTTGTAAAGGTTTCTCCACCTTGAAGGAGTAATCCATAGTGGATTGAGGAATCCTTGGGCTTGGTGCTTAAGGTGTGGATGTAGGCGAAGTCTGAACCACGTCAAATCGTTGTGTTTGTTTTCTCTCTCTCTATATCTCATTTCCAATTAATTGTTTGTACTTGTGCTTCTGTTAAAATTAATTGGACCATAATTTTCATTTGGTAATATTTGCTTAGAGTTTTCCAAAATCCTATTCACCCCCCCTCTAGGGTTATATAACTTGGGACAACAATATATATATACAAGTGAAAACCCACGCAATGCGCGAGACTTATCCATAAGATTTTATTTAATAAATTATAATTATATAAAATAATTATTTTGATTAAATGATTTTGATCGTTTGATCTTAATTATACATATAGGGTTAGAATATATATTTTAATAAATAAGAATGATTAAAACCAATAAATAGGTTGGAGAAAATTAATTTTGATTTATTATTCAAAAGCTAAAAATTTTAAAATACCACAAAAGTAAAAAGTAAAGTGGAAACAATTTTTTAAATAAAGATAAAATATAATTAAGAAGAGAGAGGGAGAGAAGTAAATGAGATCCACAATAAATAAAAAGAAAAAAAAATTAAGAAAAATACTACTACACCCACCTTAGTTGGCATTTGACGTGTGGTTCACATCAATAAATTTAAAAAATATTTTATGAGACAGTCGTTTTAAGTCTCATTTAGATTAGTTTCGTCTAAAATTATTTTTGAAGAACTATATCTTCACAAATTTTTTTTTTAGAGTTGCGTTATATCAAAACTATCTTTTCTTATATCAAAGTTTCGTACTAAAATTAATTATGACAAAAGTTAGGAAGGTCACCTCCTATCAACCATCCTATCACCCTTCAAGTATTTACCGTTCAGTAATGCTATATATCCCAAAAAATTGTCCCAAAAAAACATCCCAAATAAATTGACTCTTCATTTATTATCAATAAGAAATTTGCTAAAAAAGAGAAGGGTTAGATCTTCAGTCACATCATTTGGGATTCAATTTTGGGACATAAAACATTTTTCTTTACAGTTGAGTGCTGTCACAGTTATCTAAAATACTGCTTGAAGTCCCACCAGCAAGAATCCCACTCCGAATAGTGGATTGCACCCGCCCCATGCATGGTGGATCCCATCCCACCCCACCCCACTCGCGGTGAAGAGATGGACCAGAGTCCCTGTCGGCGAGACATAAATTAAGCATTAATTCCTCTAAAAGACCGGCCGGCCACCTACAATGTTTTTGTGCTAAACTCATGTCATCTTGTGACCAAGAAATTGACTTCGAAAGAGAATTACGACCAACCGTCTGTCTTATAAATGAGTAAGGCAATTTTCATAGGGCTCTTGTTAATTATTTTGTTTTGGGCTATGAGTATGAATAATATGATGCCTAGCTTATTAGAGTTCTAAATTTTGTGCACGCATCATCTCATCATGTTGGAAATCTTTGGTTGAACAAATGTTGTATAATTAACGAGCCCAGAAAAATACAATTCTTATAACTTTAATAAAATAATTAAGTAAATTTTAAATTTAAATTTCCGTTCGATCAATACTATATATATATTTTTTTTTTCTTTTACCCAAAAAAAAAAATACAATTCTTATAACTTTAATAAAATAAATAATTAATCCCCCTTTCTCTCTCAACCACATATATATTATTATAAACTAAGGAAATTGTTTTCCATTTGTGGAGTGCGCATAATTCAGAGGAAATAACAACATATATTAAATTCAAGAAGCAACACACAAACATTTTTCTTGAACAATTCAAGAGCCCACCTGTAGTGCAGCAACAAACTCATCAATATTTTTATCTGAACTTCCACCTTCATCAACTGCCTCTTTAGCCATATTCCTCCATTTCATTGCATTCTCTTTAATCTTTTTTCCCTTTTCACCTTCCATGACTTCCCTTATGCATGACTCCACAACTTCTCTCCTCACAACACCCTTTTCATCGGACCAAACTCTAACTCCCACACCCCAAACATCCTCCACATACTTTCCATTGGTACATTGGTCGGTCCACTGCGGCATCGCCACCATTGGTACGCCCAAGCTCAGCGCTTCGAGGACCGAGTTGAAGCCACAATGGGTCACAAAGCATCCTATTGATGCATGGGCTAGCACCTCCAATTGTGGACTCCATGTAACCATTAAACCTTTCTCACTCGTATTCTCCTTTTCCATTATGTTTTTTGGTAGCTTGGCCTCTTCTGATGCTCTTACAACCCACAAGAAGTAGTAGTTGCTTTTCTTTAAGCCCCAAGCTAGTTCTTCCATTTGTTCTTCTTGTAGTTCTGCCAAGCTCCCAAATGATACATAGACCACTGAGTTGTTTGGCTTGTTGTTTAGCCAGTTAATGCAAGTACTTGTGTTTGGTTTGAAGAGACTAAAGCCATATTCTTTGTCATCTTTCAGCCGTTTGTCCAAGTACATAGATGGAATTGTTGGTCCTATCGTCCTCAACCGCCATAGTTTTGACATCCAATCCAATCCCTAACCAAATATCATCAGCCAAGAAAATTCTTAGAACTTCAAACATATCATGAAATTTAATACAAAGTAATACACACACACACACATATATTTGACAGGTTATATGCCATTCTTTTTGCAAAATCCAATGTAAATTAAAGTTAGTATTTTATAAACCCACCATTGGATTAAATACCCATGAAAAGAGATAACGTGACAGTTTGTCATCACTTGGCCTATTTAGCGTTCGTTGACGTGGACCTCATTATTATTGTGGACTCTACTATTATTTTTAGTAGTTGAAAATGAACTGTAGTTACTTTTTATATATATTGACAATCCATTGTATTAGATGCACTCAATGCCCTTTTTATGCATGTTATGCATACTAAAATTAGGGGTGTGCAAGAACCCATTCAACCCGCCGTACCTGCCCGACCCCAACTGAACCAACTCACAACCCGCGGTTACATATATCATGGCGGGTGGGGTCGGGTGGATGATATAGAAATTCTATGAGTCGGGTTGGTTGGTGGGTGTCAATACCAAAATCCGCTCAAGACCCGCCACCCGCCAACATTTATATATAAATGGGCAATTTCCATGAATAATCCTAAGTTTCCAAAATATTACGGCTACGAACACGATCCAAAACATATTACGAAAATATTTTTTTAGGACATAAATACCCTCCACTCATATGGGTAATTACAATTGGACCATTGAAATGGTCAAATTTTCGTACGGTTTTCTTAAAAACAATTGAAGACTCCCCAATAATCAACACAATCCCTAATTTTGTGTATAATCCCCAATCCCCAATAATACAAAGAATCACCAGAATTACAAATAATCATTAATCCCCTATATTACCAAGAATATCCAATTTTGTTAAGAATCCCAATCCCTAATAATAAAACATCATAATGAATGCAAGTCAAATCAATGTGCTTTCCAAGAACACCAAATCAATCAAATCTGGTCTACTCTAATTAAGAAAACTTAATTAACAACTTAATTTAGTTAAACTTACTAAACTTAATTATGTATTCTAATTATACTTAAGAAAATTATTAAAACATTGATTGGTCAAATATAATGTGATTGATTGGAATGCATGATGTGACAACTTAGGGTTGATAATATGGGATTATGTATAAAATTGGGGATTCCATATTATCTTGAAGGTTGGGGATTATGTGATAAATTGGGTATCATGTATTAAATATAGGGGGACATTGAATGACATGCATGATGTGACATATTGGAATTGAGGATTATTAGAAAAGTTGGGGATTGTGTATAAATTTGGGGATTGGCGATTGTGTTTAATTTTGGGGATTATGTGTACAGACTAGGATACTATGCAAATATGGGTATTGGAGATTTTGTGATAAATTGGGTATTCCGTTAGCAATTGGGTATTAGGGACTCTGTAAAAAATTGGGGATTGCTTATAAAATTGGGAATTACGTGTTAAATTGGTGATTATGTGTAATAATTTTTTGTAATTAAAAATTCAAGGGACATTGAATGACCAGCATTAAATGTCGACGTGACATATAGGGGATTGAGGATTATTAACAATATTGAGAATTGTTCATAAATTTGGGAATCGGGGGTTATGTATAATACTTAATAAATTGGGGATTGAAGATTCTGTTTATTTTTGGGGATTATACATAAAATTGGAGATCCTATACAAATTGGTCAAACTTCAATTTTAAGGGTAATTTTTTCCAAAAAAACAATAATAGATGTATAGCCGTAATATGTTTTGGATCGGGTTCGTAGCCATAATATTTTGGAAACTTAGGATTATTCATGGAAATTGCCCTATATAAATATATTTATTTATATATATAATCAATTTACATAAAATGATTTAAAATACTTGTTATAATTTTTTTTTTAAAAAAATACATGTTAGAAAGTTAGAAAGCAAAAACCATAAAAGCCAAAAGTAAAATACATGCTATAAATTTATACCTATTTCTTTGCCATCAAATTGCACTGTAAATTGTTGAATAGATCTTCCAAGGCATTTAAATATTATGTTATAAAGTGGTGATGTGTTTGTTCTTCATCATATTTAATGTTCAAATGCGAGTGGAATCACATCGATTTACGTATGAGATGTCTCTCTTTCTACTTTGTTTATTATCTTTTCTAATTGATAAGCATTCTTCATCCCTTTTGCTTAGGGAGTTTCTGTAAATTTTGAGCAAAATTTCATCACATTGTCAAATATACTCACCCTATTTTATATGAATGTGCCCCCCCTAATTCTTCTTTATTATTTATACTAATATATATATACTTTCAATTTATGTGCCTTACATAGTTTTTATATTTTCATAGTTATGTTTTAAATAGTTATGGAGGAGTCCCATGAGAATTATAGTTTCATCACTAAAGAACACAAAATTGTATTGTTAGATATGAATTTGAGGTATCTTTGCTTGTTCAAATGAGTTTAAAGATTTTAGGTGTCTATAAAAAAAATTATTATTGATGGGACTCACCCAATCCGCCCACGCGCCGGTTGAACCGCCAATTTTTTCAACCAACCCGCTGGTTATTAAGGTGTGCGGGTCGGTTGGCGGTTGGGAGGATTAGCCACCTGCCAAGGGCGGGTTAGTTGGCGATTTTACCCTCCACCCGCTCCCAACCGACCCGCCCACACCCCTACTAAAAATCACATTAGAACATATACTCATTACATAAACTCATACTAAAAAAGGTGAATGATATTTGCAATCCACCATTTACACTCCACGCTCCACACTCACATACATTAACAAGGGCAAAATTGCTTATATTAAAATCTCACCCATTTTAATTTATTATGCAGTTCTGTAGGGTCGATTGAAGAATATATTTTGGAAAATTGACTGATGGATAAAATACTCATCTTATGAATATCATGCCTGCCAAAAATCACAATGATCCAACAATCACTTTTTTTTTTTTTTCTAATGACTGCCAAAATTTTTAAATTTTAAAAAAAAAAAAAAAAAATGCAGTTTTTCACAGGGTAAGTTGTAAATCATATTTTGAAAAATCAACCGTTGTATAAAATACTTATCTTATGAATGTCATGATTACCAAAAATATGATGATCCAATGGTTCGTTTTTGAAAAAACTGACTTTAATGAAAAATTGTGTTTTTTGTTCTTTAAAATATCACTATTTTGCAGTCAATTTATTTCAAAATCCGACTGTTAGATTATCGTGTTTTTTTGACGGCATGACATTCATCAGATAAGTATTTTATTCAATTGTCGTCTTTTCAAAATATATTCTGCAACCGACCCTACGAAAGTACAGAATAAATTAAAATGAGTGAGATTTTGCCCTTACTAATGTGAGTGTAAAAGGTCACATTTATGGATGTAGTAACTCTTATATAATCTTTCCTTATTGATTTGATAGACATCATGTATATAAGAAAACATCTAATTTAAGGATGGATTTGTTTTCAAAATTTCTCTCACATTGGTTTTCACAAAAACAAAAAAGTATAAAAACGATTTACCAATATTTTGAAATTCTGCCATTGGATCACTATGATTTTTGGCATGTATGACAACCATAAGTACATTATATATCTAATCGATCCGACAGTCAATTTTTCATAATATGCATCCTACAATTATCTATGGGCTTCATGTTGACTAGATCGAGATTGTGTATATATACATACAGAAATGCTAAGGTCAGGTCGGCCTGATGCAAGTTGTATCAGGCCGGTCACCTCAATTACAACCATATGCACAATATATTTTGAAAAGCCGACTATTGGATTTGATACCCCTTTTATGTAGTCATGTCCACCAAATATCACAGTACGTGATCCAACAGTCAGGTTTTGAAAAATGTCAATGACTTTTTTATTCTTCAAAATATCACCATTTTTTCACCGTCCGTTTTTTTTTTTTTTAATTCACACCGTTAGATCAAATCCGTGATCGGTTTTTCAAAATATATTGTGCAAATGGTTGTAATTGAAGAGACATGACGCATCAGGTCAACCTCACCTTAGCATTCCTATATATATATATATGTCACGTTCCCTTTACACCCTATTTTGGCACCTATGTTTACACCTCATTTTCAAAACACTACCTATGATAAATATTTTGATGAACCGACCGTTGGATTCGATATCTTTTATAAGCATGTCATGTATGTCAAAAATCATAGTGATCCAACGGTTGGATTTTAAGAAATATCACTATAAAAACTATGATATTTTTTATTAATAAAAAAAAATATAATAGTTCTTCACAATGATATTTTTCAAAAACTAACCATTGGATCACTCCAATTTTTTCCATACATGACAAATATAAGATAAGTATCTAATCTAACAGTCGATTTCCTCACAATATTCGACCTA
>JAESVK010066584.1:0-13550 GCA_017140935.1 Hamamelis virginiana
CAAACCAAAAGCAGCAAAAAGCATGGCCAAAGAAAAAAAGAGCAAGAAGAACAACATCCAAGCCGAAAAAGGCAAACTGAACAACAACCTTACCACAAGCACACTATGAAACAAAGAGAAAAATAAAAAGAAAATGGAGAACCACTACAACCAGAGCCGAGAAATACAACCGCAAGGCTGCAACAACACGTGGAAGGATCCGACAGGAACAGCACCACTGAAAATGCAAGAACAACCACCCCCCCAAAAGGGGGGGCAGCACTAGCAAACCCTAGCTCCTGCAAGAAGGGGAACTTTCTAGAGAGAGAAGCTCTCTAAAAAGGACTCTACCCAACCCAGGAGACCCACATTCTTTTTTTTTTTTTTTTTGGATAATTAAGAAATATATTAAACCAAAAAAGAATTTACAGCGCAAAAGCCATCCTGGCGACAAGCCGAAGCTTCAAAGCCCATAAGGCCAACCATCCTCCCTAACCTACTAAAGATACCTCTTACAACCCAAGAGGCTAGGGAAAAGTAAACAAGACCAAAAGGTCAACACCCTTACAGGCATACACCCAAATGGGCGTAAAGGACCACAACTGGACCGAACACAAATGAAACAAAATAACATAATAAACACAGTACACTGATGCGGCAACAGAGATTTGTAAATAAAAACTCGCATCAAACACGCAGCTTCAGAGCAACCCAAAAGTAAAAACCATAAATCAAGAAGCCAGCACAGGGGAAAACTCAATAAACCGCTGAAGACGGGGCAGAACCATCAAACCCTCAGTACCTCAGCCCACCAAGCAAAAGTGGACCACGACACCAAAAAAGGTGTAACATCACACACACCGTGATATGAAAAGCCAAGCCATCAGCACACGCTAACTAAAAAGCCCATGAAGTACGTGAACATAAAAATGTGGGCTGACCTCCACTTTGAAGACCACTTGGGACACGGCCATGAAACACAAGCCAATAACAGCCCACTGAAATGGAGTATACCATGGAAGAAAAAACGCTCCAACCAAAACAGTGGAAAGACCATGAACATGGCAAGCCTTGTAACCAAAAGAAAATAAAAAAAAGATCAGCACAAGGAGGGGACCCCACTGGACACCATCAGCCAAGAAAACCATCCATTAAAATGGTCCAAAAAGCTCACTGATCCAAAGGACCCCCACATTAGAAGCTCCACCCATCCACACGTGGAAAACTCCACCCAATACGCTAGCAGCTCACATGAAAGTGATAACAAATGCATATAATGCATTAACCGGCCCCACAAACACGTTAGCTGAGACATGACAGCAAATGGAGACCACCTGAAACCCGTGAGCTGTTTAGCAGCTAAACGCCATCAACACTCCATGAAGAACATCAGTCCACGCAACTCAAGACTAAACACGTTTGAGAAGATCCACTAGACCATGAAACCCGGGCCCACATAATAAATAAAAGAACTAGATTAGTAAAGAGCCTCACCACTTGCAGTCAAACCATAACTATACAAGCACCCACTGCACTTGAAGATCCGCGTGAAGGCAAAATCCCATGCAAAATCCCATGCATTAGAGACACCTGCCTGAACCCATAAAGGTAAGCGCAAACCAAACCAAGAGAAGCCAATAGTCAGCCCGCGGATATGTAGTAAACCATTGTAAATAATTAAGCACCAATCACTTCAAGGTCAAACCATCAACACGGCAACCCATAAGAACCAATAAGATGCTATCATTGGATGCATTAAATGCTCCAACATATAAAAATATTATAATTGATAAGCAATTAAAGCATTTAAAACCTTTAAGTCAGACAAAGACCAGTCATGCAAACCAAGACTTTGATTGACATAAGGAATGCTTTGGAGGATGCGCACCATCAAAATAAAGACACTCTTGCCAGCAAACCTGGACACGTCACCCTCCTCATCATCATGATCACCAAAAAACCTCTCCACAGAAGCCATCACATGGCTTTTCACGCCCATCAAAGCTGGCCCACAAATAACAAACCCAATAACATGCCCAGCCCCCACTTACGCAAATTCAATAGAGTAAAAATGCTTATTACCAATTAATGCTCCATTAGAGCTACTGCCAGCCTCTAAGCAAACCACGTGAAGAAACAACTTCCACAAGGGAGCAAAACGCAGCAGCAAAAGCTGCAAAAGCATGCAACTCGTGAAAACTGGGGAAGCTTGAGAAGAGCTTGCGTGCAACCACTACAATCCCACGTGGAGGAGACCCCAAAAGCCACCATCCCATGCCAAGGCAAACATGGTTTAGCAGGTGCTGTCCTAGAGAAAGGTGGGGTTGGGGAGACTTTGGCTTCAAATAATATTTCTTTATTTAAGGGTGCATTTAATGCTTCCATTGATTGTCTTATACCATCATTTCGTGGAGGAGCTAGTGGAGGAGCTAGTATAGTGGCTGGTACTATGCAAGCTGGTAATGAAGAGAATGAGGAGACGTTGGATTCAAATATAAATTCTTTTAAAAATCTTAGTGGGACCGCATCTATAGGACAGGAGGCTAATGTCCATGCTTTTGGGGAGAAGTTGAATAATTTTATTTCTTTTAACTTATCTAATGGAGCCGAACCTGATGGGGTAGTGCGTGAGGAGGAGTTTGGTAATGTTGGCTCTCTTAAACCACGTGAAACTCCTTTGGTTACAGCTGGGGTTTTGGCTAAACCTTCTAATGTCTCGTCTGTGCAAGGGGTGCATGCTTCGCATGCTTGTATTCCTCGTGGTTCTGATGCAATGCATGTGCATGGAAAGGTGGTATCTGGTATTGGAAACACTCGGGCTGGGTCTGGCTTCATGCATGCTTCCTTCAAAGATGGCCATGCTACTGAGCTTATACATGGGAGTTCTCCTTCACGTGCTTTTGTTTCTGCTGACCGTGATCTTGTTAATCAAAATTTGCAAGCTCCTAAGAATCATCTTTTTAGGAATGGTGAAGGTGCTAGTGAGGGTGTTGGTTTTGTTAAAAATCGAGGTAGTGCTGCTGGTGGGTTTCTGCAGGGTGAGGATGGTGGTGTTCAACATAGTGATTATGGTGAGTTTCCCCCCTTGAACTCTTCTGTTGGGGTTGGAAACATTGCATCCTCTAATCGAACCTGGAGTAGCCTTGTTCACAATCCTGCTAAAAATTCTAAATTACTTCATCTTTCAAGTATGGATGTTGGGGAAAGCTCAGAAGGAATTTTTGCTGTACCTCCTATGGTTATTGAAGAAGGAAAGAAAGAGTGGGATTTATCCTTCCTGGGGTTTGTGCTAGACAAGAATCTCCCATTTCCGTTGGTTAGCTCTTGGGCATCTCGGATTTGGGGTGATGACATTTCCAAAGTGCTAAAATTTGATAATGGCCTCTTTCTTTTCAAAGCTAGTAGTTTGGAGGCTCTTGATAGAATTTTATCTGGAGGTCCTTATTATATTGCTGGAAAATTTTTGGTTCTTAAGCAGTGGGTTTCAGGTATGGAATTAAAGAAGAATTGTCTTTCTAAAATTCCTCTTTGGACCAAGTTTTTCAATGTTCCTCTTGTTCTGCGAACTTCCATGGGAATGGAATTTTTGGGGAGTATATTAGGTCGGCCGCTTTTTATGGATATGCATACTGCCACTGGGAGTAGAGCTAATTTCGCTCGTGTGTGCATTGAGTTTGAAGCTCACAAGGTTATTCCTAAATCTTTGAAATTGGATGTCGGAAATGGTGAGATTGCTGAAATAGGGATTGAGATCCCTTGGTTCCCATCTCGGTGTGAGAAGTGTAATGTGTTTGGTCATTCGTTGTCGAGGTGTCCTTCCATTCCTCCTTCTCCTGCAGTTCCCAAGCCTTTTAAAGTGTGGAGGAAAAAAGACCCTCAGGTTTTTTTTTTTTTTTTTTGGATAATTAAGAATATATTACCAAAAAACCAAGATATTACAATGAAGAGCAAGACAAGGCTCAACCACCAGGAAGAGCAAACCTATAACCTAACCAACAAAACTAGGCTAGGACAAACAAACACAAAGCTACAAACAAAAAGAAATCAACCATTCCCTCTTGCTTTCTGAAGATGCTGAACTTTATCTCTAAGCTTCCGCTTAAGAGCTTCACGAGACACAGGGGAGGCAGCAGCAGGACTAACCACAGGGTCATCAACAATGTCACTACTAGAGTCCTCCAAAACCCTAGAATCAAGAGAGTCAAACTTATTGCTAGTAACAATACCAGAAATAGGATTCTTTTTTACCGTCTCAGCCTTAGGAACAGAAGAATTTGAACTAGGAACCTGTTTCCAATTCTCATCATCATTAGCAACTTTCTCTTTCCACACACGAACAGGTTTAACAGGTTTGACAGTTTTAGCGAACTCAGGAGGAGGAGAGAGAGGGCATTTCTGCACAACGTGACCAAAAACCTGACACTTCTCACAGCGAGAAGGGTTCCAAGGCAATTCAATAACAACTTCCGCAATGTCACCATTCCCAATATCCAAACGAATAGATTTGGGAATATCAGAACAAGCATCAATCTCAACACAGATTCGAGCAAAGCTAGCACGACTCCCATTAGCAGTGTGAAGATCCATATAGAGAGGATTGCCAAGAATACTCCCAATATACTCCAAACCTTTGGTGGAACGCAGAACAAGAGGAACATGAAAAAGTTTGATCCAAACAGGAATTTTAGAAACACAAATCTTCTTTAATTCCATACCCGGATGCCATTTTCTGATAACCATAAATTTCCCAGCAATATAATACGGACCATCACTCAAGATTTTTGCAAGAGCATCTGAATTAGTGGCCTTGAATAGAAAAATACCAGTGTTTTGGTTACTAGTCCCTCGGTTAGCAAGGATTGTGCTACTAGTAATCGGTTCAGCGCTCTTGATGCTAGTGATGTTGATGATGTTGTTGATGATGCTCAGTTGGACTTGTCGGACTTGGCGGACTTCAATTACAATGATGTTTCTTTATCCCGAAAGTCTCTCAAGAAGAAGCTTAAAAATAAAATTCAATCTCTTAAGAATTCTAGAGGGAGAGATGTCCCCTAGTTTGGTGTTTTTTTCTTTGCTTTCCTAGCCTCTTGGGTTGTAAGAGGATTTGTTTTTGGCTTAGGTTGTGATGTTGGCCCCTGTGGCTTGTGTTTTGAGCTTCTTTGTAATATCTTGGTTTTTTGGTAATATATTTCTTAATTATCCAAAAAAAAAAAAAAAAAAAAAACATTCACATGGAAGCATTTGGGTAGCTTGGGTTAACCGGTTCCTGCTTCGAGGGAGGAGTTTTTGGAGTGTTAAAGTCCCTTCTGAATGTTCCTGGAGCTGGAGGAAGATTCTTAGCATGAGAGATTTTGCTAGACCGTTGATTTTCCATAGGATTGGAAATGGAAAGAACACATTCTTGTGGCATGATAATTGGCTTCCCTGTGGTCCCATTTCTCTTTGTTTTGGCGATCGTATTATTTATGATGCTGGTTTCTCTAGTCAAGTTAAAGTTGATGTTGTTATTGATAGAGGAAACTGGAATTGGCCTGTTACAAATTCCCTTGATCTTTTGGAGCTTAGACAGGTTCAGATGGGTATGGCAGATCCTTGTGAGGATGAGGAGGATAAGGTGATATGGAAAGAATCAAATAATGGCCTATTCTCTATTTCTTCAGCTTGGAATAGAATTAGAGGTCGCCTCCCTGAAGAAGACTGGTATAGTTGTGTTTGGTTCTCCCAGGCCATTAAAAGACATAGTTTCATTCTTTGGCTGAGTATTAAAAACAGACTCTCTACTCTGGACAAATTGTTGCAATGGGGCATTGTTTCTGATGCTTCTTGTGTTTTTTGTAGGAGAGATACTGAAAGTAGAAATCATCTTTTCTTCCAATGTAGAGTCACTGCAAAGATCTGGCAAGCAATTCTTCTCCTATGCAATGTCAAGAGGACTCCTAGAGTGTGGGCTAATGAGCTTAATTGGGCAATTTCTTCTTCAAAGCGGAAAAAGTTTCCTGAAACGGTCAAAAAGCTGGGATGGGCGGCCACTATCTACCACATTTGGAGAGAGAGAAACCAGAGAGTGCATGAAAATTCTTATTCTCCTCCTACTTCTATCATTCACAGTATAAAATTTGATGTTAAAGGTAGGCTATTGAGCTTTAAGAATGTGGAGGATAACCCGAGGAATCGTGAGTGTTGCTTCAACTGGGGTGTTTCTACTGATATTCTTAGTAGGGGGTTGTCTTTGTAATCCTTTTGTTGCTTGTGCCCGGGCTGTGGGCTTATGTGTGTTTAGTTTGTTGGTTGTGTTGGTTTGCTGGTGCCCGGGCTGTGGGCTGTTTTTGTTTGTTTTCCCCGGTTGTCTTTTGTGTTTTTGTTGGTTCTGTGGTCTGTTGTTTTTTAGGCAGGTCTTCTTGGCTTTTGTCCCTTTTTTAGGGGAGGTGCTGTCCGTTTTTCCGTAGGTTTTTGTGGCCTCGGATTATTTTTGTTCTTTTGGGCTTTGCCCTCTTTGGTTTAATAAATTCTTAATTATCCAAAAAAAAAAAAGCTTCCTCGCAGAACCTGCACACCCCAGGCTTCAAACATACCAAGCTACCAAACCATGGTTTATGAAACCACTAACCACCCAAACAGCAATGAAAACCAACCCCCTAAAAAGAGACAAAACGTGGTTATGAAAAACCACTAACCAAAACAATGTTGGAGATGAAGCTTCAAAAGAAACATCCAAACATCCAAAAAACCATTTGATCCCCGTGGAACATGAATAAAAAGAAATATATGCACTCCATCAAAGAGAACAAGAGAACTGAAAAATGCACGGAATACAAAGGAAACTTGTACAGTTAACCACAAACCATGCAGAAGAAACCCACAGCTGCGTCTCAAAAAACCCCAAGGAACTTGACCAAAGGAGGAAACAAACGCCATCCATCAACTTCCACACAAATGCGGGCAAATGATAATCTCTGTCTTGATTGAGTAAGGGAATCTAGGTAAAGAGGTTTGCCAATAGCACTGGCAATAAAGCTAAAGCCTTCCTCAGTCCAATATTCAATAGAAATATTGTAGAACTTAACCCATAGAGGAATCTTCACCAACTTCAGATTTAGCATTTCCATCTTAGGATGCCACTTCCTCAAGATGAGAGAGGTCTTCCCCCAACATGCCATGGTCCAGAATCTAACACCCAATCCCTGACTTCTAGATTAGAAAATCGAAAAATAAAAAGACCACTATCAGTGGATAAAATATCTGGAATTTCTCTATGTCCCCAAAGTTTCGCAACAGCATTTTTTACAACCATATAGGGGATCCTTTTATCAATGAATTGTCCCACAATACACTCCTGCCAATGCACCATTCCTGCCTTCGCCACACTCTCAGGAGGGTTTACTCTAATTTTCCCATCCACTATCATAGGCTGATGAAACTGCAGATTGGAAGATGACCCTGAAGGCTTAGAGAACAAAGACTTCCAGTCAGAGATAATACATTTGCATGAGCCTCCTAGAGCAGCACCCACTGAAGCATTACCAACAGCACTTCCATCAGCTAAACCCAAACCCTTAGCCTTAGAACCAGAAGATTGGAGACCAACCACAGGCTCAACAAGACCAGGGGTTCTAACCGAAACAAGATTAGAAGAGGGAGTGATCGAAGAAGACAACACATGCTCAGAATTCAACACAACTCCAGAAGCTTAAAGATAAAATCCATTCTCTCAAAAATTCAAGAGGGAGAGATGTCCCTTAGTGTGTGTTTTTCTTAGTATCTCTCCTAGCCTCTAGGGTTGTATGTGTTTATCTTCTTGGCTAGGTTTTGTGCTGTAAGCCCTTCTTTTTGTGGCTCGTGCGTGGTGCTTTTTTGTAATATCTTGTTTTTTGGTAATTTATTTCTTAATTATCCAAAAAAAAAAAGAAAGCCCAGAAGCACTGTGAGAAACACTTTGGGAGACCCCAACAGTGACTGAAGAACCACGAGAGAACTCAGATCCTTGAGGATCTTGACCTAAGGAAATAGATCTAGATCCAAACAGATCTGAGGGTATGAGAACCAACTGAAGAACACCGAGCATCCACAGACTGACAAACCCTCGCAGAAGGAAACCCCTCCACCAAAAACCTTGCATCTTCAGAGAATCCCCATTGTTTTTCCAGATCCGCAACAAAAGCCAAATCCTTGTCCACAGAATCGAGGACATCCACGTTCACATCTGACGAATTTGCGACAGAACCTGCACCCGCATGTGAATAAGAAGGAAAACCCCTTGAAAACGAGAGGGATCCACCAGAATCATGTGGATAGGGGCCAGGTGGAATACCACTTCCCAAAGGCACATTCGAAACCTGGTCTGTAAAAGAACCACCACCTATAGTAAAACCCAAATTATTTACAGTAGAACCACTAGCCATTAATGTTCCAGACCCCATCGAACCCACATTCAACCCCAAGAGAGGAAGCTCAGACCCACGTGCATGGGGTGACAAACCAGAGCCATCAAAACCACGCGCTGAAACTGAGTAATGATCGTTGTGAGCCATAGGAAACAAACAAACCAATCAACCAAAGCCCGCGACCTCGTGGACCAAGAACAGTCACACGAAAATAAAACCAGAAACAGCTACACATCCACAAGAAAGACGAGTTTGATCCGAGAAGAAACCACAGTCAACTCTAGAAGAACCGATCATGAAGCAAAAAGAAAACCCACTGTCAGCCAGCTTCAAGGGAGCTTCTCACTCTAAAACCCATTTTTTGGTCTATGGGTAAGAATGTTTCATACCTAATTTGTATCACATAACAATTTTTCTTGTGCCCGGGCTGTGGGCTGGTTGTTGATGTTTTGCTTTGGTGTGGTCCTTTGGTTTTTCTGTTGTTTTTAGGCAGGTTTTCCTAGTTTTTGTCCCTTTTTTAGGGGAGGTTCTGTCCGTTTTTCCGTAGGTTTTTGTGGCCTCGATTTTTCTTTGTTCTTTTGGGTTCTGCCCTTTTTTGGATCAATAAATTCTTAATTATCCAAAAAAAAAAAAAACAATTTTTCTTGAAGATCTTATCTGTATGGTGAGAATTTTGAGGTATTTTTTTTTTTGGATAATTAAGAAATATGTTACCAAAAAACAAGATATTACAGAAAAGCGCAAAGCAAGAGCCGCACCAGAGGGCTAACAACACTGACCCTAGCCAAAAACGATCCTCTTACAACCCAAGAGGCTAGGAAAAAGCAAAGAAAAAAACCAACCTAAGGGACATCTCTCCCTCTAGAATTCTTAAGAGACTGAATTTTATCTTTAAGCTTTTTTTTTAGAGACTTTTTGGACAAAAGCTTATCATTATAATTACAATCCATCAGATCCGAATCATCCAATTGAGCATCATCAACCTCACTGGCTTCAAGAGCACTGTACTTATTACTTGTATCACAACCCTTGCTAACAGGGGGAGAATTAACCTTCTCACTCGCAAGAGAGCCTTCATCAACAACTTTAGGAACCTCAACACTGGTACGCTTTGCAGCTCGAACCTCGTGCCACTGATTGTCACAAACAACAGCAGCCTGAGTAACAACCTGAGGATCTTTCTTTCTCCACTGAAGAATAGGTTTAGTAGCTTTGGGAGTAGGAGGGGAAAGCGGACATTTACGCAAGGAATGCCCAAACACTTTACAATTCTCACAACGAGAAGGAACCCAAGGGATCTCAATCCCAACTTCCACAATTTCATCTTTCCCAACAGCCAAGCGCAGGGACTTAGGAAGAGCTTTGTCAGCTTCAATTTCAATACAGATTCTAGCAAAATTAGCTCTACTACCCAATGCAGTATGAACATCCATATACAAGGGATTACCAAGAATGCTGCCAATATATTCCATGCCCTTGGCCGTTCGAAGAACAAGCGGAACATTGAACAACTTAATCCAAATAGGAATCTTAGAAAAGCCACCTTTCTTCAATTCCATACCCGGCTGCCAGTGTTGAAGCACCAATTATCTACCAGTGATATAGTATGGACCTCCATTTAAAATTCTGGTAATAGCATCAAAGTCCTTGGCTTTAAACAGGAAAAGGCCAGTATCAAACTTGAGCACATCAGATACATCATCGCCCCAAACTCTTGTAGCCCAATCTTTAACGAAATCAAAAGACAGGTTTTTGTCAAGAACATATCCCAACAAAGAAAATTTCCAGCGAAGTTTACCTTCATCAACAATAGGGACAGGAACATCATAAACCCCCTCATTAACATGCCCAATATCTCTTTTAGATAATTTAAGTAATTTTGCTTGACTTTTGGGATTATGGATAAGACTGTTCCAAGAACGAGAGAGAGGAGCTTTTGACTGAGCATGGCCTGCAGCAGCGTTTTCGACAGATTCACCCATAGTAAGAACCCTAGATCCATCTTCAATACCATATGACCCAACCTTTGAAGAGTTAGGAGCAAAAAATTTAACAGAACCAGTAGCATTCCTAGGCTTAATGTGAGCATCAAATTTAACTTGGGGCAGGGATGCATGTGTTTCATCCACACCATGCAATAACGAGACGTTAGAGGGACGTGAGGGACTCACAGTAGAGAGAGGAGGGAAAGCCTCTTTAATGTCGTGGACATGCACAGAATTACCACTTAGAACAGCCTCTCCACGTGTCAAGCCACCTGAGATTCCACAATCAAACATGGCCTTGGGGACATGCGCTGGGGTACAAACCAAAGCACTCAAGGATGCTGCACCAGCATCTCCACGCGGAAGAGGAAATTGACGTGCATTAAATGCACTTGATGCAATCACGCCATCATCAGACACATGGCTAGCATTAAATGCCTCACTTGCTTCCATAATATTAGCGGCAACTCTAGAAGAAGATGCACCATTTTCAAACTTGAGACTTTTGGGACCCGCGCCAACATCACACTCAAACTGAGAAGAGATATGGCTTGCACAGGACTCCTCACGCAATTCCAACGGCAATGAAGATCCCTTTGCATTTAATGCATTAAATGCATTTAATGCATTTAAATCATTCACTCCAGTCAAGTCCTCCTCTGGCGCAACAATGCATGTACTCCTTGACTTAAGTCCCGCGCTAATACAGGCTTTACAAACCGCATTACACATTTCAACTGTACCGGTCCCACTTGGAATTAATGAACTAATGATTATCTCCCCACAAAATTCACATGCCATGTCAGTGGACAAACCACATTCCCGAGATTTATGAGATCCCAAAACCTCAATACCAACAGGATCAACATCAGTAGCTTGAAACGAATTTGCACGTGACGCAAGAACAAGAGAGTGGCAAAACTGGAGATGGATGCCTTTCGAGTGGATACAGTGATGGGTTTGGAGCTAATGGTGACAGTGAGGTCGACGGGAGGGGTGAATCCGGCAAAGGCCAAGGTAGTTTTGGTTCTACAGGTGAGATTATTCAGGCTACCATGTATGGGGTTTCGTCTGGGGTGAGTGGTAAACTTGGATGCTCTGGTTCTGGCGTGGGTATGGGGAGTCGATCCCCTGTGGGATCGTGTATGGAGCATGGTGAAGGCGAGGGCATGCCACGATATACTCGCGGAGGGTCTGTAGATAACATCCTTCATGTACATGGTGCTCCTGTAATGGCGTGCAACAGTATGACGTCATGGATTCAGATTCCTCCACGGGATGCGTATGGGGATCCGGATCCCATTATAGAAGGCTTAAATGTCCCTTGTGATGACGCTGGGTTAAATGCTCCATGTGAGTCCATGGATTACACGCATCCCAAGAAGATAAAAGATATGGATTTATTCTCAAAGAATCCTCCAGCATCTGTTATAAGTGGAAATCCAAATGGGATCTCGACACTCACTGAGGGTGGAAGTCAACATGGCGTGGTGGGGAAGAATCCAAATAAAATTGCCGCTGGGAATGTGTCCAATTTGGGGATGAATGCTTCAAATTTCTTGGAGAGCTCGTCTAATTATCCTTCTTGCAGTTCAAATTATCAAAATACCCAAGCAATTCAAGACTCTGTTGCAGGTCAAGCTATTTATTCAAATCTGGGAAATACTGCTGAAAGTTATGAGCTCAGCCCCGTTAATGGTGTTTCAGCTGATGCAAGAGGACTGCATGGGTCAGTTTCTTTTGAAGGTGGATATCCACATGGCTCGGTGGGTATTGGAGAATCTGTTCCTTCTGCTGTTGGTAAATTCAAAGCTTCACATGGTAGTGTTGGTTCTCGTGTTGAAATTGAATATTCTCATCTAACTGGGTCCCGTGAGTTGGCTGCGAGGGTTCATGCCTCTGTGGGTGAACAAACCTCTGTCGCGTGTGAGGGTTCTTCTGGTGTGGGTGGGCCAAACCCTACTGTTGAGTCCTTGGTGAGTGGAAAGCCTCGTGGTGCTGACATAAGTGATTATGCAAGCCATGTGTTGTTAGCTAAAGGTCATGGGTATGTGGGGTCTTCTTCAGTGGGTGCTGATGCAGATGTGGGAAAATGTGGATATTTAGATCCGGTTGTGATGCCAAGGGGTACTGTGGGTGCTAATGGGTTACATGGGTTTCCTAATGATGTCAATTCCCATGGCTACCTAGGACCTTTACCGTGTGATTCTCATGCTGTTATGCACTCCCATATTTCTTTGTCAGGGGTTGACAGTAGAGAAGATGTGCCTGTCAAAATTGCTAGGATCCCTCAAGGGGTTACTGAGTTTTCTGGCAGTCCTAGTGTTCCTATAACCACCACGAAGGAGAATTGTAGGACTTTTGCAGTCAATAACTTTGATGCAATAGATGCTTGTACAAGTAAACCTATCCCATCTTGGAAGTCGTTGTTCTCCTCTGTTGTGAAGCCTGTTACTTCATCCCCATTGGAATTCTTTAAACCGTCTCGAATGGCTGAGGATTTTGTAGTTGAACCACCTGCTGATGTGGTTATGGAAGGGATTTATAAGTGGAAGGAATGCCTCGTTGGTCAGTTCTTTGACAAGAGACTTCCATTTTTCTGTGGTGAGGGCTACTGTGGATAGACTATGGGGCAAAAAGGAAATGCCAGAGATTTTCACTACAGAGGCAGGATTATTTTTCTTTAAATTCACAAACCTTGAAGCTCGGGACTGGGTTTTGGAATCAGGCCCTTGGCATATTGCAGGGAAACCTCTAATTCTTCGCAAGTGGCAACCTGGCATGGAGATGCTTGATGTACAGTTAGAAACTATTCCAATTTGGGTGAAGCTCTATAATATTCCTGTCGAATATTGGACTCCCAAGGGGTTCAGCCACTTAGCTAGTGTCATTGGTAAGCCTCTTCACCTTGATGCTCTTACTGAAAGTTGTTCTAGATTATCTTTTGCAAGAGTATGTGTTGAGATTGATATGAACTGTGAATTCCCCACTTCCTTTCTTCTTAAACTGGCCAATGGTTCTTTTACTCGAATTAAAGTAGAATATCCTTGGAAGCCTCATAGATGCTCACATTGTAAAGTGTTTGGTCACAACTTATCCCATTGTAATGTTAAAAAAGTTTGGGTCCCTAAAAATTCTGCTTCTGTTAATCATTCTGGAGAGGGTGGGAAGATGAAGGATAATCCTGATGTTAATGCTTTGGATA
>JAESVK010066587.1:0-13585 GCA_017140935.1 Hamamelis virginiana
TCTCTTCCGCTGCGCATCCATGTCTGTGGTTTTCACAGAACCTTTCAAAACCCAAGTAGCCGAATCCATTAGGGGTGTTAAACCCCATGGCCGAAATCCCTATAGGGTTTCCTAAAACACTAATTTCCATTAACAAGCTAGGGTTTCCAAAACCCCAAGCTTTGATGCATTCTAGTTTCCAAAAACAAGATTTTTCTAAAACAAGAACATCATCCAATTTATCTAGAGTTTCTAAAACACCAAGAAACAAATATGGCAATTGATTATAGGGTTTCACAAACCTAAATCATGAACCATCATTATCAAGAACCAACTAGGGTTTGAAAAACCCTAGTGGCGGTACATATATGGGAGAGAGGAGAGAGAGGCCGAAATATTCACTAGGGTTTCATCAAACCCTAAATTGCCAAACATCATCAAGGGATAAAACCCCATAGCTAGAAATGAGAAAGAGGGTGCCGCCACTTCACATAGGGTTTTCACTAAAACCTAATTACAAAACAACCTAGAGGGAGAAAACCCTCATGGCCGAAATGCACTAGAGGCTGCCCCCATAGTCGTGAGCCTCCATTAGGGTTTATAACAAAACCCTAAATGCCAAAAATCAAAACAAACAAGGTTCATCAAGAACCCTTCCATGGCCGAATTCACATGGGTTTCTAAAACCCTTAATTTAATCAGTTTTAATTAATTAAAGCCATCACATGCAATCATCATATTCAAAATCATGCTCGATTGGCTCTAATACCACTGAAAGAATGTGAGTAAGGAGGATTCGCAATGGAAGAAACACAACAAAACTTTTTTATAAAATTGAATCCTCACTCACAATCAATCCGAGAATCGAACATAAGCATTGGATTGTGAATATAAACAAGAATACATATTTAAATAAATTAAATACACTTACGTGTATTGCCTTTTTGTTGAAACTTTCGAATCACATCCAAGCTTTAAAGTGTATGAAGCCTCCAACAGTATCCACATGAACACAAAACTCCTCAAGATTCTTGCACTTGTTCAACACTTGAATCCATACAAGCTAGAGAGGGAGAGAAAACAACTCACGGCTAAGGGGAAACCCTAAGGTTACAGCCACACTAGGGTGGGTGACTTGATGATAACCTCATTTTCTATTTTTAGGGTTAAGTGGACTAGCTTGGTGCTAGCATGCACTCATCCCTATGTATTTATAGTTAAATACTAGGGTTTCTAATTTGCAACTTGGTCCTCCCTAATTAACTATTAATTAAAGAGACCATATAAGTTACATAAATTAAAAACTTACCCCTCACATAAATTAAAGAGCTCTCTTGTGTCCTTTTGTGTGTGACTCTTTGGGTTCACCCCAACCTAGTAGTGGACTGAGACATCTCATGTTCCCAAAATAGAAACTTTCTATTTATGGTTCAACTAGAACAATTCCAAATTTGCATTCAATGATAACACTTATTATTAAGCCTTCACTAGTCATGAGTGACATCTAGCAACATATCATGATGTACCCTAGGTGTGGGTGAATAGTAGAACTATATAAACCATTCGTGTTACTTAATCCTTCGTCCCCTAATGTCACTATTAAGATAATTATGTATGGTTATAAGTCAAACCCTATCTTAACATCATGTTATATGTTCTACAAAATATAATCTCAATAAGGTGAACTCGATGAAACTCTTTCACAGTTCACTTATCACTATGACCATAGATTCAAACTGAGAATTATCTTTGTGAACTAACCCTGACATTCTCTCTCAACAGAGTGAGAGCGATGATTCCTTCTTGCGCACTCATTTATCTTCATACACAACCCACTAGGGCCAATGAGTACCGATTACACCCTAATGGTTAAGGATGTACGAGATACTATTAAACTCTAGTAGCTTATGCACAAGATATATAACACGGTGCCTCAGGTCTGAGGATTGCCAAATAAATGAATGTAACATAAGAATATTCTTTTGACTTACACTCCATAAGAATATTCTTGTAGATCATGTTAACTGTACATGTTCTCTAACATGCACCCACAGATTAACTATAGTGTCACTAAACTGATGGGAAAGACTACCAATCCACCCATTGGAGCTAGTTTAAATCTGTGCTACTCTTAATGGTTTATAAATGTCCACTTTAATAAACCTATGAGCAGGAACTCTTTAGAATAAATGTGTATGATAAATATCAGTCTCTCTATCTCAACAACTTGAGATAAACATTTTTCTTATCATTTATTCATGGACCTTATCATATATATATTTAAACATATAAGATAAGTTGTACCTTCAATTAATATAATATGAAATTGAAATGCCCTTTAGGATTGGTTTTAGGGCATATCTCTAAAAGAGGCTTGGGATGTCTAATTCTTGAATTGCTTCGTACGTCATTGCCAATGCTTTCTTCAAGGCCATTTCACATTTTTGCCAGTGTTGTGGGGTTATGCAGTAATTCTGACATTGCCCATTCTAGTGCATGTGCTCGACGTTGTATCAGTCCCAACAGCAAATAGGTCCTGATACAAAGTACCATGACAAAATCAAGAATAGTGTTTCCTTAATTTTGTCTAAGAATCATAAGAAATGTAAATTTTATTCCATCTTGTGGCTTGCAACTGCTTGATTAATTTGTATATTTAAAAGTAGTTGGTCATGGGAAGGAAATTGTTCATCTTATTTCCTATATTGTTTCAATGCACAAATCTTTTATTTCATCTTGTAAGTAAGGGAGGCATGGGATGTCTGATTCTTGAACTGCCCTGTCTCTTCCAATGATTTCTTGAAGCTCATTTCGCGCTATCGCCAGTGTTTTGGGGTTATGTAGTAATTCTGCCATTGCCCATTCGAATGTGCTTGAAGTCGTGTCGGTCCCTGCAAGAAAAAGGTTTTGATACAAAAGTAGTGCGTGTGAGAGTTAGAATAATTAAGAAAAATACCCCATTAATCTCAACTATATCAGTGATAATTTGCAACATACAGACTTTAAATTACAGAGTTCAATTTTATTTTATTTTTTGATAACCAATAGGAGAATATTATTAATTAAGGATTACACATAGCACAAATCCTCCCAAAATGACAACAGCAAAAACCTTGCAATGACAATGGAGTTTAACATCACAGCAAAGCCTGGCAATGCTAACTGGGTTAGCACTACCAAGCTCACCGATGCATAAGCTACCAACTCTATTGGAGACTAAAACTCAAAGAGATTACCACCTAAAAACTACAGATAAAAAACCACCCCTAGTTTCAACCAGGAAAACAGCAAACAAAACAAAGCAACAAACCCAACAGGCTACGAATCTTCTATAAGCATACATGCCTAAGAATATTGCACCTGCAAAGTGGAACTTAATCATGGTCACTTATCATATAGATTATTTTTACCCTTTTATGGGAATAGCTCGGAGAGGCTTGGCCTTCGCCAAAGTAAAACCAAATTTGTCATTCATGTCCATATCATCTGATTTCATCCCATTTTCAAGCTTCCAATCAAAGGAGTGGAGAAGAGATGCCAACATCAGATGCAACATCCGATGGCCTAATTGCAATCCAGGACAGATCCTTCTTCCCGCTCCAAAGGGAATGAGTTCGAAATCTTGGCCTTTGACATCAATCTTGCTCTCTAAAAACCTTTCAGGCAGAAATGAATTCGGGTTTAACCATATGCCCGGATCTCGGCCAATAGCCCACACGTTAACTAGTATTTGTGCATCTTTGGGCATAATAAAGCCACTGATTTCCACATCAGTTCCAGCTTTACGAGGAGGAAGAAACGGGCCTGGTGGGTGCAAGCGAAGAGTTTCTTTGACTACTGCTTGTAAGTAGGGGAGACTTGGGATATCTGATTCTTGAACTGCTCTGTCCTTGCCAATGACTTCTTTAAGCTCATTTCGCACTTTTGCCAGTGTTGTGGGGTTATGCAATAATTCTGCCATTGCCCATTCTAGTGTGCTCGAGGTTGTATCAGTCCCTGCAGTAAATAGGTCCTGATACAAAGTACCATAACAAAATCAACAACAGTGTTTTCTTAATTTTGTCTAACAATCATAAAAAATGTAAATTTTATTCCATCTTATGGCTTGCCACTGCATGATAAATTCATATATTTAAAAGTGGTTGGTTTTGGGAAGGAAATAGTTCATCTTATTTTCAGTTGGAAAAATTACAGTTTTGATCCTCTCAACTATCACCAATTTACATTTTTCACCTATATAGTTTTAATTGCAATACATTGATTCCTATATTTTTGATTTGTAACACTACACAATTAGTCATTTATTTTTTTGATTGAAAAATAGTGTTAGCCCTGTTATTTTTATATCCAGTATTTATCTTAAATTGCTAATGTATCTACAAACATATTGGTGAAGTTTCATGATTTTTTCAGTATAAAAATTAAAATATATTAAGAAGAATCATGAAACCTCACCGATTTGCTTATAAATACATGATTTAGAAATTTAAGATAAATATTGCATAAAAAAGGGAAAAAAAAAGTTAAGCATCATTTTTCAGTCAAAGAAACAAATGGCTGACTGACATAAAACTGCAAAGTGTTACTAATCAAAATTATAGGGGGTCAATGTATTGCAATTAAAACCATATGGATGCAAGGTGTAAATTGGTGACAGTCGAGGAGGTTAAATTGTAATTTTCCCTTTTCTGTTTTATTTCAATGAACAAGTCTATCCCTTATGAAAGGATAAATTTGAGTCTAGCTACATCACAAACATAACATAGGGTCTCGGTGCAAAAAATTAATATCACCAAAAAATGCTAAAAGCGAAAGCTAAGGTTATTTCATGAAACTTAAAGCCCGGTTTGCATTAGCTTTTTCTAAAATTACTTTTAGAGAACTATTTCTTCACAAATCTGTTTAAGGTTATGTTCAAATCATATTTTCCCAAAACAAAATTTTCATATTAGAAGTGATTGGGGCAGGATCGAACTTGGAGTCTCCTAGCTTTTGTCACAATCACTTATAGTATGAAATTTTCTCATCCCTTCTATCATCCCTCAAATCGTTTAAAAGTGATTATCATCTCATCTCTTAGATTAAGAGGAATTCTAAGCTCAAAAAGTGATTTTAAGAAAAAACTAATGCAAATGATCCTAAAAGTGAAAATTATATCTTTACAGTTATATATATTCAATCAATGCCTTTACATATCGAAATTTTCATACTAAAAGTGATTACGGTAAAAGTTGGCAGCCTAGTTTCTGCCACAATCATTTATAATACTCCATATTTAAATTTTGCCAAACATCCTATCATACCTCAAATTGTTTAAAAGTTATTGTCATCCTATCTCTTGATTTTGTATTTTGAGTTCCAAATTAAAGTGATTTTAAGAAAATACTAATGCAAATGGGACTTTATCTAAGTAAGAAGTGGATGTACTTCAAATACAACGAAAACCAGTGTTGAAAGATTTTTATTTCCACGGACAGTGGATGTAACTGAACAGAAAAATAGTTTTTACTAATTAATAGTGAATTAGCATAGATTGAGAAGTTTCATGTACTCACCAGAAGCAAATGATTTATATCATTGTAGCTGAACTCAAAATCATTCTCTTGGGTAAGATTGAGGAGGGCATCTAGTACATCCTTGTTCACAGAAGAAGTCATGGTCGAAGCCCTTAATTGTAATCTTTGATTGATGATACCATCAAAAATACCAAACAATTTCTTAAAATAGAATCTCATCTCTCTCCGTATACCTTGTGGGTCTATCAACCTAAAGGCTGCAGGGAAATAGTCTGCAATATTAGGTTTCCCAATATCTTTCATTATACCCGATACAAGGCCCCTGAATTCTTGAGATGAATTAGAATGATAGTGAGCCAAATCAATAGAGAAAATGGTGTTTGATATTAAATTAAGCGACGTCGTAAAGCCAGCTCGACCAATATCAACAGCTTGATCACCACCAATACTGCAAGTCTGATGCACAAGGTCTATGAGTTCCTGCACCTTTTTTCATCGAGTTGTTGCAGAGTGAACAAGTGTAAAGCACATATTTTGCGGAGGTTTCGCCAATGAGCAGATGGCGGTAACCATGCCATCGAAAACTTGGCGTGGTTAAGTGCCTGGACAGCATCAGGGATGGTTCGGTTGGACAAGAGATGGTCATTTTTCTGTAGGACTTGTTTGGCAGTGTCTGGTGAGGATATGATAATGGTGGTAATGTTCCCAAGCTTGAGAGTCATTAGAGGGCCATAAGTTTTGGAGAGATTGGCAAGTGAGTTATGGGGTTTGCTGCCAAGTTGCAACAAGTTCCCAATGACTGGAAAAGGGTGAGGCCCTGGTGGGAGTTTGGTTGTGCTAGATTTTCGAAGAATTGGAATGGAGGGGACAATAAGATTAATCCATGCCCATACACAGATAATTGAAAGCAGGAGGAGTATCAGGAAATCCATTCTTTTTTTTCAATCTAGATCTAGATTTGTGAGGTATGTGATAATTGCTATTCTAAGGTGCACCTACATTTTAAAGCTATCTAGCTCCACTGTATATGTTGCGGTCCTAATACGCACGAGACATTTCATCTTTTCGATCGTAACCATTCTTGACTTTTCATAACCCTTCAAGTCATAGATTGTAGGTGGCTCTACAGAAATCGAAAATCCATTCAACCTCTATGTTATTTCTCCTCGCATTTAGAGGCTATCATGTTCAAATTAAGAAAGTATATGTTGCGGTCCTAATACGCACGAGACATTTCATCTTTTCGATCGTAACCATTCTTGACTTTTCATAACCCTTGAGGCTATCATGTTCAAATTAAGAAACCCATACGTAACATATAAAAATGAATAGTGCCTAATTAAATGTTGTGGCAATTGCCAAGTCATGTTTTCAAATCAAGTGGTTTTAAAAATTATCTACTTTAGCATTTTTTTTGACGAAAATTCTAATTAGCGTGCACTAAAAGTCCACAAACCAAAACTATGTATATTAATACATAAAATGTTAAATTATCCAAAAAAAAAAAAAAATACATAAAATATTAAAGAAGCCTCACCTAAAGTTTTCGCCTTAGGCCCCCAAATACATTCAGCCAACTCTGCATATATGTCCGACCTAGGATATGTATTTTGAGAAACTGACCGTTGGATTCGATGTTCTACTTATACATATCATGTATGCCAAAAAAAAAAAAAATTCATATTGATCCAACGGTCGGTTTTTGCATTTTTGAGAAAAAAGGTAAAATTTAATGAAAATTTATGAAAAACTGTTCTAGTCCAACGGTCGATGCCAAGGAAGGACCGACCCTTGAGAAAAATATAATACAATTTTGAGAAAAATTGTAAAATATAATGAAAATCATAAATTTTTGAAAAACTGACCGTTGGATTAATGTGATTTTTTGCATGCATGATACATATAAGTAGAATATCAAAATTCTATAGGGAACGGAAATCCCATGAACTCGTGATAGTGCTTATGGATCATGCTAAAAAAAAATTAAATCCGAATCCTTTATCATAAGAGATGAATCAGTACCTTTGAGATGTATCTGGATTGATCTCAATGAATCACGAACCGTAGAAATATGTTCGAGCTCTTCAAGCCTTCTACCGTATTCCTCCTATGACATAACGTGAAGAGAGAGTGGCTATCTTTGGGCTCTACTCTTTAGGCGGCTGCCTCTAGGGTTTAGAAATAATATTTCGTCTGACCCAGAGGCTGCCCAACGTGGCATATATATAAGCTATGGTAGGGACCTAAAAGCAAATAAATAAGTTTCGGGCTCCCAATATAAATATTAATTATAATTCATTCCACTAAAGAGTTATAATTGCACTCCCTCGCTTATTTGAAATTCTATTTCGAGCTCTTTGTTATTAAATACTTATTAATCTCTTCACGTTAAGATTACAGATACCCATTGATTAAATTAAATTACTGACAATTTTATTTAATCAACATCTATTAATCTCCTTGAGACCTTCCACTTAACTTAGTTGATATGTCGGATACAAAATCCACCAGCACGGTTTGACATAATCAAAACTTATAAGCATCCTAAAGGGGGTATCATCAATCCATTTTACAGGACGTGAATTCCGTTAATAATTAATATACACCATACGCTTAATGTCGTTACCCAACTCATCGAGTTTATTGACCCATAAAAGATCTCACTCTATATGAATCAAGATAACAAATACTAAGTGTATGTGCATATTAAATATTTCGGGATTAAGAGCATAAACATTCACCATGAGGTATTAATTGTTTAATATGTCAGTATAAAACAATTACCCCAAGACAGTTCCGTTCAATACACACAAATGTACTAGCACAAGAAGTTGGAACTAAACCGTTCCCCATAGTCAAGACAGACTTACTGAAATCTTGTACTACAATCTTACCGATGGTGTGTCCAACTCCATCTCAGACTATGAACAATAAACTTATATTCTACAAGAACTGATGATCTGATCTTCTGTGTGTAAGCTGAACTCTACACACCAGATCATCTACTTTGTAGAATAAAAGACACACATGTATAACATTAGATATATAATATAATGCAAATATTAGCTCATACAGATTCTCATTAAAATGTAAAAACCATAATTTATTAATAAATAAACATCAAGGTCTAATACATAAAAGAATGGCTTTTAGTATATAACCCTAACATAATCCAACGATCGGTGTCTCAAAATATATGTTATAAATTGGTCAAACACATCAAGGAGGAAGAAAAAAAAAGGCTAAAAAGGAAGGTAGAATAGAATTGTTGGTAAAAAAATGAAGTTCGAATTCTCCATATTTAAGGACAAATTTTCTTGAGCAGTTTCTCTTTTAGAAAAGGAAGGCAATTTGTCCCACTCAGGGCCGGTCATGAGATTTTGGAAGCCGCAGGTGAACTCCTAAAATGTTGCCCCTACTATATTTTGACAAAAAAAAAATTACGTGTAAAATTTTAGTTCTCGAACCTTAATTTTTCATATGCTAAAACCTACAACAAGCAATTCATACAGCGAATTTTCAATAGCTAGGCTCACCACAAACTTCCTATCACCATTAAAAATATATTTAAAAAAAAAAAAAAAAAAAAAAAAAAAAAAAAAAAAAAAAAAAAAAAACTTAAACCTATAACAATCAATTCAAAATGAAGGTTTTCAATAGGCTCACACCGAATCTTCTATTATCATTACAAATATAATTAAATTAATAAAAAAGACCTACAATAATCAATTCACAAGGAGGATTTTCGATAGGCTAACCCAAAATCTCTTGTCATTGTTACAAATACATCAAACAACTAAACAAGACATGCAACAAATCAACAATCAATTCACAAGGAGGGTTTTCAATAGGCTCACCAAGAACCTTCTATCATCATTACAAATTTAATCAAACTAATAAACAAGATTTGATTACAACTCTTGAATATAATTCCATTAAAATGAAAATAATTCAACTATATTTTCCATAAATATGTCAAACAAAAATATAACAACGCTACCAAAAAATCAACAAAAATTATATTCTAAGAAAAAATGCAACAACAAAAAATAAAGGCTAAATAGTAAAATATTTCCCAAAAAATTTGTTTATCTCGGATCAAGAAATTCATACTTTTTTTTTTTTTTTTTTTGCAAGCGGCTTTTGGGTTTGTGCTAATGCCTAATGAACTGCCCTATACAATACATATATAGTTAGGACTTAATCCAAGATGATGTCCCTAAATAATGCCACAATTTTGACGCCTTAAGTAGTGGCCTCGATCTTGGGCCTACCCTAGGTCCGGCCTAGTCCCACCCCATCCCACACTGCACCTATAGAAGCTGCTGTTTTTTTTTTTTTTTTTTTATTTCGAGATAGGAATGCGATGGTATTAAAAATTTAAAAGCAGTTATTGTACTTTCCCTTTCAGCTAAGGAAGGTAATTTGGCCCATTCCGATAGGCCCCATCCCACACCGCACCTATAGAAGGTTTTTTTTTTTTTTTTTTTAATTAAATATTCGGGATAGGAGTGGGATGTATTGAAAATCTATATTCGACTGCTTTAGAGGCCGGGATAGTTTTAAATACCTGCCTTTTTTATGCCCCTCTCCAGTCATATTATTTTATAAGGGGATAGTTTTATCCATATAAATTTTAGATTATTCGTAAATTATCCACTGTATATATAAATTTGGTTTCAATGACATAGCTATTTATTAAATTTAAGAATTGAATTTAATTTATATACTACTATTTATATATATATATATATTATTCTTAAAATACATGTCCCATAAATTGTTTTACAAATCATGTGTCAAATCATGGGTAAGAACCATGTGTCACAAGAACCTGACCTATATATATATAGGGCCAGGTTCCCCTTACATCTTGTTTTACGTCTATACTTGCACCTCGTTCTCAAAACACTTATGTTGGTCAAATATTTTTAAAAACCGACTGATGGATAAGATATATTTCTCATGTATGTCATTTATGCCAAAAATCATATCGATCCAACAGCCAAATTTTAAGAAATCTCTCTATAAAAAATTGTGATGTTTCTAATTATAATAATTTCATGGTAACATTTTTCAAAAACCAACAGTTGGATCACCATGATTTTTGGCATAAATGATATACACGAGAAATGAATTTTATCCAACTGTCAGTTTTTCAAAACATTCCGCCCACATTGGTATTTTGATAACGAAGTGTACATATAAATGTAAAACAAGATGTAAGGGGAGCCTACCTCAAATATATATATATATATATATATATATATATATAGGGACAGGTTCCCCTTACACCCTATCTTGACACCCATGTTTACACCTCGTTTTCAAATACTATTGTAGATAGAATATTTTGAGAAATCGACCGTTAGATTAGATACTTATCTTATGTTTGTCATGTATGAAAAAAATCGGAGTGATCCAACGGTTAGTTTTTAAAAAATATCATTTTGAAGAACTATTATTTTTTTTTATAAATTAAAAACATTACAATTTTTTCTAGTGACATTGCTTAAAATCTAACCGTTGGATCACCATGATTTTTGGTATACATGATATGCATAAGAAAGGTATTATATCCAACGGTCGGTTCGTCAAAATATCTATCATAGATAGTGTTTTGAAAACGAGGTGTAAACATAGGTGTCAAAATAGGATGTAAGGGGAACTTGACCCATATATATATATATATATATATATATATATATATATATAGAGAGGGTGCTAATATCAGGTGCACCTGATGCATCCTCTTGTAGAGCCACTTGCACTGTAAATTTTGAAAAACTGACCGTTGGATTAGATACTCCTATAATGTATGTCATGCCTGCCAAATATCACAGTGATCCAACAGTTGGTTTTTGATAAATGTAACTTTAAAATGTGATCATTTTTTAGCAGTCAGTTTTCTCATAAACCAACCGTTGGATCACTGTGATTTTTGGCAGGCATGACATACATTATAGGGTATCTAATCCAATGGTCAGTTTTCCAAAATTTACAGTGCAAGTGGCTCTACAAGAGGGCACCTGATGCATCAGGTGCACCTGATATTAGCACCTCTGTATAATTTAAGGACCACTTACCATTAGGATATATGTATTTTGAAAAACCGATTCGTTTTCAAAATACAGACTGTCACGTAATTGTTACAGCATTCAATGGTAAATACTATTAGAGTATTCCACAAACTATATTTTGAAAATTGATTGTCGAATTACTGTGATTTTTTGCAGCCATGACATACATAAGAAGATTATTTAATCAAATGGTCAGTGTTTCAAAATACCATTGACTGTGTGAGAAATGGTGAGTGGTCCTTAAATTAAGCTTAGGGTCGGTCCTTGAATGATCATTTATGTATATTGGAGTATAGTTTGCTAGAGTTTTTATTTGTGGAAATAAATTTTATTTATTATTTGGAAAAAAATGGCTTGGCTAGGCAAAGCTCCAATGGGAATTTTATACACCATTAGAGGAGGGGATGGTATTAAAAAGTACACTTCGATCAGTCTAGGGACGAGGACTGAAACTGGATCATAATATTATAGTCCAGGTTAGAAATGGTACAGTGAAAAACCAGTCCCGCTCTGCCCCATTGCCAACCCTACTTTTACCTAGTCATTAATCTCATTATCTTTCACTACCAATCACTGGCATGGCCTCCACATGACCTCAAATAAAGGCAATTTTCACTGTACCTTGTTTTGTTATAATTGATCCTTCCAATTATTACCGAATTACATTTTATATTCTATTATATATGTTAATTGCAATAATTGACTCCTATAATTTTAATTTGAGTAACGCCAAAGTTTTGGGGGAATCTCACCCATTGAGGATTAAAGATATATCTAAAATCCTAGTTTCAACTTTGATTTGATCAGGACTATTACTGCAAATGGATCTTCACTTCTTGGGTTGCTTTGTGGTTGCTTTTAAAGTTGCTTCCAGAATCTTTTAAAGTAATATGTAAATACTGCGTTAAATAACCCTAGCTTGAAGGTACAAAGTGTCACTACTACATTGTTTTGAAAAATTGACAGTTGGACTCGATATTCTTTTTATAAATGTCATGCATGCCTAAAATTATAGTGATTTGATGATATATCAGTTTTTAAAATAACGATTATGAAAAATTGTTACAATTTTCACATGTGTTTTAAAAATTGGTTTAGATGATCATTGTGATTAATTTTTGGCACGCCTCACATGCATGAGAAGAATATTTAATCCAATTTCACATTGACTAAAAATCAAAGTCCAAATATAAGCTTGTATATGAACCTACTATAAGAAAATTATTCATGAAACGATGGAAATTATAAAACTTCAACCCATAAAGAGATTTCGTGTTGATTCGCTTTAACAGCCTCTTCACACAAACAAGGATGCTCCAAAACCTTCTCTTCTTCTTCTTATTCTATATCCCATTAATTTGGTGTTTACTTTTGGAAAGCCAACTCTACTTTGTGAAAGGAATCGATCGAAATGCATGGAATCGCAGCGGAAGAGAAAAACAAAACTTTTAAAATATGATTCCACCATCGAAAGATTCTAAACAAGAATCGAACAAGCATAGGGATATGTGATTTAATTACAAGCAAATAAAATTAATAAAACATAAATTAATCTTACTTGATTCGCCTTTCGATTTGCAATCCTCGACCTTGAACTTCAACGCAATGAAGTCTCCAACGGTATCCACACAAGAGTAAGATTCCCTAAACCCTTCTAGTCTTCCACAACACTTGAGAAAGCTAGAATGGAGAGGGAGAGGAGAGAGAGAATTTCGGCCAAGGGGTTTTTCATACCCTAGAATGAGTGAAGCACTCATATTTATAGACATTCTCCTCTTTAAGGGATGTTTGGTTACTAGTGCTAGCATGACCAAACATCCTTGAATAGAGTAATCCTATTCTTGGTTAATTTTGACTTTTAATTAATTAACCTTTAATTAATCAAAATCAAACTTAAATTAAAGACAAGATTCCCCTCTCACAAGTTTAAGGAACTCTCTTACCCTCTATTGTGTGTGACCCTTTGGGTTCACCCCAACCTAGCAGTGACTAGGGACATCTCCATGTCGC
>JAESVK010066589.1:0-14530 GCA_017140935.1 Hamamelis virginiana
GTGCAAGGATTGTTGCGAGAGATGACAGCACTTCTAAAGCGAGCCACATGGAGTAATCCAACAACTATTGCTGAAGGGACCAACGCTTTAGCCTTACGAGAGTTTCAGAGGCAAAACTTGTTAGCTGTATGCCCTAAAATCAATTGATAGGTTGTATTTAGGGAACATTATAATTCATTTTATTCATTTATAAAATGACTTATTTTATCTTGTAAACTTGTGTTTAATTACTATTCATGATAAAGTCCTTGGATAGCAAGATAGAGAGTTGTATCTCAAGTGTTGAGATAGAGAGACTTACAACCTTCAAGAACATCTATCCTAGACTAGTTCCTCATCATAGGTTTATATATTTGGGCGATTGTAAACCGTTAAGATTAGCACAGGTTATACTAGCTCCAATGAGAGGATGGCGAATCTCAAGCCATCTTTGTAGAGACACTATAGTAAACCTGTGGGTGCTTGTTAGAGAATAAGTGCACCGAACGTGACCAATATGAGTACAGCTTATAGAATTCTATTTGTATGTCAAAAGCTGCTCATGTGTATAGTCACACTAGTAATCCTAAGACCTGAGATGCCACTGGTTATCTTATACGTGGGTTATTAGAGTTTGATAGTATCTCGTACACCCTTAACCATAAGGATATAATCGGTACTCATTGGCTCTAGTAAGTTATGTATGAAGACAGGTGAGTGTGCAATAGGGATCATCACCCTTAATAAGAAATGGAGAATGTCAATGTTAATTCACAAATACTATCTCAATGGAGTCTTTGGCCAAAGCAATAGGAAACCAAGAAAATAGTTTTCAAGGGTTTACCTAATTGAGATTATATTTTGGTGAATCAGTAACACATGAATGAGTCAGGGTTTGACATAAATCCATACCCGATTAACTTAATCATGACATTGTATGGTGAAGGATTATCTATAACACGAAGGGTACATTTATATTTATATATATTTACCCACACCTATGGTACGTCATGATATGTTGCTAGATATCACTCATGACTAATGAAGGCCTAATGATAATAGTTATCATTGAGGACAAAAATGGAATTGTTCCAATCGAATCAAAAATATAAAGTTTCTATTTTGGGAGACATGGGATGTCCCCTGCCACTACTAGGTTGGGATGAACCCAATGGGTCACACATATAAGGACATAAGTGAGTCTCATAATTTAAAGAGAGGGGAATATTCCTATTTATAATAGTTTTGGCCCTTATTATTAATGGTTAATAAGAGAGGGGTCAATTTATAAATATAGAAAATATTTTCTATAAATACATGATGATGAGTTATGCTAGCACTAAGTAACCCTATCATCATTTAGAGGAGGATAACCCTAGAGAGGAAACACCCAAGGCCGAACCCTAGTGTAATCACTCTCTCTCTAGCCGTTTTTCTCTTCCTCCCTCTCTAAGCTTGTATCTTCCCAAGCGTTGTGAAGGTTTAAGAAAATTGTGAGGTCTTGTGTTCGTGTGGACTTCATTAGAGGCTACCATACTCTTTGGAGCTCGAAGGATTGAAGAATAGCTTTGCAAAGGAACATCAAGTAAGCATTTTTTTATTGTAAATCATTTGTTTAGATTCTTATCATCGTTTGATATTATCCTTGGGATGAACACTATGGAGAAAGTTTTGTTTTGTATTTTCCACTGCGCTTCTCTATGGTTTTCTTTTAGTGGTATCAGAGCCAACTCAAACCTTGATTCAAATCGTTAATGGCATAGCTTGGCATGTAATTAAAATGGTGTTTTAAATTAATTGGGGTTTTGAGAAATCCACCATTGATGAATTTGGCCATGGGGTTTAGAACCTCTCTGTTTTTGTTTTAATAACTTGCAACTAGGGTTTTGCAAAACCCTAGTGATGGACGACTTGTATGGGGTTGCAACTAGGGTTTATCAACCCTAGCATGTTTCGGCCACTTAGGGTTTGATCACCCTTGTGATTTTTGGCCATGGTGATGATGGAGGCACCATTAGGGTTTACAAACCCTAATCTTAATGGTTAAGTATAGGAAACCTAGTTTGATTGGGAATTCTCTAATTCAATTAGTTTCCTATTGGGTGTTCTCTTACCTAATTAATATAGGATACTAATTAGGTTAATCCTAGTTGACTTGGGAGTTAATTAATATAAATAATTAATTAATTGGTGGCTGCAATTTAGAGTTTTAGAAACTCTAGAATGATTAGGTAAGTTTCCTAATTCAAATAGGATTTTATTTTCTACACTCTTGATAGTCAAGGATTGTGGGAAATAAGAATCCTTGTCGAAATAGGAAAGCCTCTTATTTGATGACTCTAATTGGGGTTTAAGAAATCCTAATTGAATTTTGATTAGAATTGATTTTAGGAATCCTAGTATAATCAAAATTGCAAAGTCCCAAATCCCTATCTCTCTCTATAAATTCGGCCACACTAGGGTTGACAAACCCAAGTGTGTCATGGCCACTAGGTGGCTTTGTCTTTGTTTTATATTATTCATATTTGATTTATTAAATTTTTTTCATGAATAAAAATTATTTTAAAGCATTTTGGAAATTCAGAAGTGAAAAAATAAAATAAATTGTGAAATTAGGTTTTATGGAAACCCTAATTGCCATTTTGAGGATTTAGGTTTAACACTTGGTG
Source organism: Hamamelis virginiana (assembly GCA_017140935.1). Taxonomy (NCBI): domain Eukaryota; kingdom Viridiplantae; phylum Streptophyta; class Magnoliopsida; order Saxifragales; family Hamamelidaceae; genus Hamamelis; species Hamamelis virginiana. Next base: position 2,649 of record JAESVK010066589.1, read on the forward strand.
TTTTAGCTTTTTTATCATATTAAAATGCATGGGGGTCATCTACATTGATATATTAATTTGTCCTAAGTGTTAGTACATGAAAATATATTGATTTGATATGATTTATAATTTTTATAAAGTCAAAACAGTGTGCTGTTTTTCTGGACAGCAACTTGTACCAAGTTGTAAATTCTTTAAAAATTGTTTTAAAGGTTTTCTACAACAAGCCACTTATCAACTTCACTAATATGAGGTCTTAACTAAATGTAGGAATCGTTCCTATGATTTATTTTGACCTATATAAGCCATACTAAGCATTTTGCGATTGATACTCAAATCTGTCAAAGATTGGGGTTACAGTCGCAAAACGCTTTAAAGTAATATCAAACATTGGAATCACTTAATGAGACCCATACCGTTGGAAAGAACACTGAAAATCCTAGTGAAATGAAGTGTTCTCATATTTTAAAAGTTGTTTTAAATAGGGCAAATTATTATTGCAAAACAGGGGCATATTTTTGATTTTTTTGAGAAAACATTAAAGTTTTACTTGATTTTAATGCGATTAAAATTGGTTTCTATTTTCATGAGATGATAAATAGAATAAAACATGTTTTAAATATATATCATTGCCATTAATTAGATGTTCCAATTATTTCTTTTATTTATGCAATTAGATACATAATTAATCATGGAAGATTATGGACTAAAAGACCAATTAAATGAGATGAGATTGGCCGCATGCGATGTGATTCTTTTATGGGTTGTAATTTAAATTTGTTTAAATTATTGGTGATGTATTTTTAATTAAGGCTTGCATGCCTTCTCCCCTTCCTTCTATATGTATCCCCTTTATCCTTTATACCCTTTCTTTAGTTTTGTAATCTACATCAAATCGAGAAGGTACGTGGTGGACCCGAGGATACATGGAGCAGTGGGAGGACAAATAGGAGACTTTTTGAAGATCTTTTCTTTATTGTAATTGTTACATGTTAAAATTGTTTGAAGTATGCCCTAAACCAATTGTTATGTTGTAATTTAGGGAACTTATATTTCATTTATATTCATGTATGCAACATTATTCATTAATGAAATGACTTTTAATTATCATGTAAACTTGTGTTATTTATAACTGTTCATGATAATGTCCTTGGATAGCATGATAGAGAATTGTATCTCAAATGTTGAGATAGAGAGACATACAATTCTCAAGAACATCTATTCTAGATATGTTCCTGCTCATAGGTTTATTTATTTGGGCGTTAATAAACCGTTAAGATTAGCTCAGGTTATACTATCTCCTATGGAGAATGGTGAGTCTCAAGCCATCTGTGTAGAGACATTATAGTAACATGTGGGTGCTTGTTAGAGAACAAGTACACTGAACGTGACCATTATGAGTACAACTTATGGAAATATATTTGAATGTCAAAAGCTGCTCATGTGTATAGTCACATTTATAATCCTCATACCTGAGACACCACTGGTTATCTTATGTATGAATTACTAGAGTTTGATAGTATCTTGTACACCCTTGATCAAGAGGATATAATCGATACTTATTGGCTTTAGTAAGTTGTACATGAAGATAGGTGAGTGTGCAATAGGGGATCACCACCCTTAATATCAAAGGGAGAATGTCACTGTTAACTCAAAGATAATAACTCAATAAAGTCTTTGGCCAAAGCAGAAGGTAACCGAGGAAAAAAATTTTCATGGGTTAAGCTAATTGAGTTTATATTTTGGTGAATTACAAACACAGGATTAAGTTAGGGTTTGATATGAATGTTAGAGGTATGCCCTAAAACCAATCCTAAAGGGCATATCAATTTCATATTATATGTATTTGAAGGTACAACTTATCGTATGTATTTACATATATATGATAAGGTCCATGAATAAATGATAGAAGAAATATGTATCTCAAAGTTGTTGAGATATGGAGACTCATATTTCTAGTACACATTTATTCTAAACGAGTTCCTACTCATAGGTTTATTAAAGTGGATATTTAATAAATCGTTAAGAGTAGCACAGATTTAAACTGGCTCCAATGGGAGGATAGGTAGTCTTTCCTATCGGTGTAGTGACACTATAGTTAATCTGTGGGTGCATATTAGAGAATATGTACACTGAACATGATCTGAAAGAATGTTCTTATGGAGATTAGTCAAAAGAATATTCTTTTGTTACGACCATTGATTTGGTAATCCTTAGACCTGAGGCACCATAGTTATCTTATGCATAGGTCACTTGAGTTTGATAGTATCTCGTACATCCTTAACCACAAGGGTGTAATCGGTACTCATTGGCTCTAGTAGGGTTATGTATGAAGGTAAATGAGTGCGCAAGAAGGAATCATCACTTTCATCTTTGATGAGAGAGAATGTCAAGGTTCGTTCTCAAAGATAATTCTCAGTGTGAAATCCATGGCCATGGTGATAGGTAAACTGTGAAAAGTGTTTCATGAGTTTATCTTATTGAGAATTATATTTTGTGGAACATTTAACAAGTTGTTAAGATATGGTTTGACTTAATAACCATGCCTGAATATCTTAACAGTGACATTAGGGGATGAAGGATTAAGTAACATGAAGGGTTCATATGGTTCCGCTATTCACCCACACCTAGGGTACGTCATGATATGTTGCTAGATGTCACTCATGACCAGTGTAGGCCTATTGATAAAGTGTTATCAATGAGGGCATAATTGGAATTATTCCAATTGAACATAAAAATAGAAACTTTCTATTTTAGGAGACATAGAGATGTCCCTGTCCACTGCTAGGTTGGGATGAACCCAAAGGGTCACACACATAAGGACACAAGTGAGTTCTTTAAGTTAGGAGAGGGGTTAGTTTCTAATTATATGTAACTTACTTGGGCTCTTTAATTAAAAGTTAATTAAGGAGGACTAAGTTGCAAAAATTAGAAACCCTAGTATTTGCCTATAAATACAAGGTGAGGGTGCATGCTAGCACTAGTCCACTCAAACCCTAATTAAAAGAGAGGCTTTTGTTTTATTCTCTAGAGGAGGCCGGCCCTAGTGGCTCCTCTCTCTCTTGGCCGAATTTCTCTAGCTCTCTCCCTCTCCATCTTGCATTGATTCAAGTGTTGAACAAGTGCGGGAAGCTTAAAGGGTCTTGTGTTCGTGTGGATACCTTGGAGGCTTCATACACTTTGAAGCTAGGATGCGATCGAGGTTTCAACAAAGGCAATCATCAAGTAAGTCAATGTTTTAAAGTTGTTTAATTCTTGTACTTGTATTATTCATGATCCGATGCTTGTTTCGATTTCCTGCTTGAATATGTATGGTGGGATTCTTGTTTATAAAATTTTATAGTTTGTCTTCCGCTGCGAATCCTCCCTGCACATATTCTTTCAGTTTGCTTATTTAGATTAGGATTTCCTAAAATATGTCATCATCTTCAACTTCACCAAGGCCATCATGGCCGTCCATCCTAGGGTTCCTAAACCCTAGAGGCCGAAACATATGAGGGTTGTAAAACCCTAAAATGCAGCCCCATGTATAGCCGTCTAAACTAAGGTCTTTCAAACCCTAATTTCCGAAAAACACAAGGGTGTAAAACCCTAATGCAGTTCCCATGATGAAGTCGTCACCTAGGGTTTTTCAAAACCTTTTTTCATGGTTTAATGCTATCATGGCAGTCCCTATACATACTACCATTGTCAAGGTTTAAAGAAACCAAGTTGCAAAAATTAAAAACAAAACAAGAGAAGCTTAAAAACTCCATGGCCGAATTCATTAATGGTGATTTCTCAAATCTCCAATTAATTAAAACAACTTTTAATACATGCCAAGCTATGCCATTCATGATTCAAATCATAGTTTTGAGTTGGCTCTGATACCACTGAAAGAAAACACCATGGGAACGCAGCGGAATGTAAAATAAAATTTTTCCCATCGATTTTCATCCATGAATCGAACTCAAACTACAAGATGAATCTAAACAATTATTTATACATGAAATAAATGCTTACTTTGATGTTACTTTGATGGTCGCCTTCACAAAACTTCAAGCTCCAAAGGTATGGAAGCCTCCAATGTTTAGTCCACACGAGCCCAAAACTTCTTTGATCTTTCTTTGTCTCCACAACAACTTGAGAAGGCAAAGGCTTAAGAGGGAGAGAGAGAGAATTTCGGCTAGGGGAGGAGGCAAGCAAGAGTGTACCGGCCCTAGGGTTATCCTCCTCTATTTATAAACCTCTCTTCTTATAATGATGTTTGGTTACAAGTGCTAGCTTGACCAAACATCATATTAAATTAGTTATATTCTAGTTTAGTATATCCTTAATCCCTTTTAATTATTAACACTTAATAAATAAGGATTAGGCTAATATCTAAATTAGAATATCCCCTCTTACAAAATCAAGAAGATCACTTAAGCCCTTATGTGTGTGACCCATTGGGTTCACCCCAACCTAGTAGTGGATCGGGAACATCGCATGTTTCCCAAAATAGAAACTTTCTATTTTTGGTTCAATTGAAACTATTCCAATTTTGCCCTCAATGATAACACTTATCATTAGGCCTACACTAGTCATGAGTGACCTCTAGCAACATATCATGACGTGCCCTAGGTGTGGGTGAATATACAAATATAAATGAACCCTTCGTGTAATATAATCCTTCACCAATCAATGTCATGATTAAGTTATCTGGGTATGGATTCATGTCAAACCCTAACTTAATCCTGTGTTAGTTATTCACCAAAATATAAACTCAATTAGGTTAACCCATGAAAACTCTTTTTCTTGGTTACCTTCTGCTTTGGCCAAAGACTTCATTGAGTTATTATTTGTGAATTAACTGTGACATTCTCCCTTTGATATTAAGGGTGGTGATCCCCTATTGCACACTCACCTATCTTCATATATAACTTACTAAAGCCAATGAGCACCGATTACATCCTCATGAATAAGGGTGTACAAGATACTATCAAACTCTAGTAATTCATACATAAGATAACTAGTGGTGTCTCAGGTACGAGGATTACAAATGTGACTATACACATGAGCAGCTTTTGACATTCAAATACATCTCCATAAGCTGTACTCATATTGGTCACGTTCAGTGTACTTGTTCTCTAACAAGCACCCACAGGTTTACTATAGTGTCTCTACACAGATGGCTTGAGACTCACCATCCTCCCATTGGAGCTAGTATAACCTGAGCTAATCTTAACGGTTTATTATCGCCCAAATAAATAAACCTATGATCATGAACATATCTAGAATAGATGTTCTTGAGAATCATATGTCTCTCCATCTCAACACTTGAGATATAATTCTCTATCATGCTATTCAAGGACATTATCATGAACAGTTATAAATAACACAAGTATACATGATAATATAAAAGCCATTATATAGATGAATAAGATTCATACAATAACATAAATGAAATTAATGTTCCCTAATTACAATCTACTAATTGGTTTTAGGGCACATTTCTAACACTAATCCCTATCATGCATACTAAAGAAATATGAAGACTCAACCTTAACATTCATCCCTAACACAATATGGACACAGAAGAGGAGAAGAAGAAGAAGAAGAGATATGCAAACTTTTAAAACTAAAGTACAATAATTAATTGTACTAACCTTTTTTGATTCCTTCTCCCTTGCTCTTAGATCTTCTCCAACCTCCAAAGGACTTCAAAAGTATAGCTAAGAGTGCTATGAGGGAAGCTTGTGCAATGCTCAAGCCTCTACTCTCCAAGTTAGCTCTCTAAAGCCAATTGTGTGTTCTAAAACTGATTTCAGAGCTCTCTATTTATAGGGAATCCTGAATTTGATCAATGGATGAGTTTAAATCTTTTAGGAATGATCCAAGGGTCATAATCCAGCCTTCCTAGGACTTCAAGTTCATCCCAAAGTCCCAATCTTGAGCTAGGACACTCGGCAAGCACTTGGAAGAGTCCCAGGCAGAGAAAAACACTGAAAATTGGCAACACTGGGCGGATGGGTCGATGACCACCCACCTAGGGACGGTTAGCCGTCCCTCAAGGATGGTTGGCCGTCCATGGGTGGACGGTCATCCATTCCCTCACCCAATTTTGCCCTATTTTGGGCCTGTCTCGGCCCGTTTTGACCCGGTTTCAGCTTTTTCGGCTTTTCAGGCCCGTTTTAAGTCCAAATTCGACAATTCAACCGTCGAAACGATTGTGATTCGATTCTCCATGTTTTAAGAAGTGTTTGAAGTGAAAATTCATTGACCAAAGTCAAAGTTTTAGGGAAAAGTCGACCGATTAACTGTTTAGTGGGCCCAAATTAAGATTTTGAAATCTGCTAACCAATTGTTCTCGAAATCATTTCTTCCTCTTGAAACAAGTTTTAAAACATTTTAAGAAAGTGTTTTGAATCCTTTGAAGGCTTTGGTTTGATAAAAAGATCGAATCCCGGTCACTTCCGGTCAAAACCCTAACTGGGCTAGAAAGGGGCTTTTGAGCCTCAAGAGCCAAACATGAGCCAGAAGGCTCAATAGACCTTGCCATTGATCAACTTAGCTACCAAACACACCCTAAATATCTATGCCAAAGTCTCGAGACCACCCGGGACAAGATTAACAATCATTCAGAGCTTTTGTGATTCAAAGGACAGTACTGCCCTTCAAGTCACAAAAGACCTTATTTTCCATCAAACCAAGCTCAGAATGCCATGAAATTTTACAGGGATGTTCCTAGACTCTCTAAAAACTAATGCTAAAAATAACCGACTCAATCTGACCTAAAAACCTGCATACAATAATGACCTCTATCTAACTACTCACGGGGGTAAAACTGGCAACTTAGGGTTTTATCACCCTATTTCACCTAAAATCAAAGGCAACCATTAATGACCATACTCATGGTCAAAAATGAATGTCTACACACCTATATAAGGATTAGGTCACTCGAGATTTGGTGAGCTCAGCCGCCAGAGAATGTTTCTATTTTGAGCCCTAACTTTGTTCTTCCTTGTGTGAACCTCTTGCTTCTTCCTTTTTTGGTAAGATTCATGTTGAATATTCATGGAGTGATCTTAGCTTAGTTTAGAAACCTTGGAAACCAGATTTCAACATCTTTTGTGAGAAATATTTATGGAGATATCATGTTTTTCATGGCTCTTGGATGATGGCATCAAGAGTGAGGCTAATAAACTTGGTTGTAGAGCAAGCTGTGAAGATGGAGGACTCATTGGGATGAGTTGAAGAGATCTTAGTACACTAGGCCAAGGTTTGGTGGGATTGAGTGTATGGTATAATCTCTATAACTTTTCTTTCATAGTGGATTGTTGTTTTCACTCCCGTGGTTTTTTCCCGAAAGGGTTTCCACGTATATCTTTTGTTGATTATCTGTATTGAGATATTCTTGCAAACTATCAAGAAGGATGGAATGATATTTGTGTTCATGGATCCCTCTTGATAGTTAAAATGACTTTGGTGATACTCATATATATGTGTTTTGTTATTGTGATATCTTGAAGTGCTGTAAATATTTAGGGAATTAGGTTTTTCAATTCAATTATTAACATTTTTTATGAGGTGCTGCTGATTATCCATGTTTTCATGCTCTCTTGAAGCAGTTTGTTGAACCTTTAAGTACCCAACTTTCTGATCGAAGGTCTAGCATTATAAAGCAGGTCTGAATGCATTTCCTTTGATGCTATTATGCATGGGTAATGGGTAATGGTGCGTAGGCACCAATAGCTTTTTCTAGATTGCTGGTTCTAAAGAATGTGGTATTCACATTGACTATTTAAGCAAAACCTCTGTGTTCTTTTCCATTAAGATTTATTCGGGCAGGACTATGTAATTTCTCATTGTTGTAGTCATTTATTTTCAGATCTTGACTGAACCTCAACTTTAATTATTATTATTATTTTGTTAGCATTACACCCTGAACCATGTTCTATTTTAATTTTTCAGAGCTCTCTTTTTCTCAATTCAAACTTGCTTTGTTGTATCTTCAAAACCTTGGCCCTAATTTTTTGTGGTTGAGAAATTGTTGGTTGAAAAATTGTTGCTTGTGAGTTGAGTAATTTATGTAGCTTCAAAACCGTCCATTGTTCATTTATATAGCTTAATTTGCCAGAAACTCACCCACCAACGTATTGAGGTTTTGTAATTTTTTTTGTCACATATTACTATTTTTTTCAAATTTTTAACAGTAGCAATTTGAAGCACTTTCAAGTTGATAAAGCCAAGAAAAAAATGCCATCAAGTTAAACCTCTCAATATGAATTACCAGCACAATATGAGATTCGTTATTGCCACTGTGGCACATGAGCACCAATGAGAACTTCGTTGACGGTGTCAAATCCTGGACGACGGTTTTTTGGATGCATGAATTATAAGGTATTTTTTTTCATCCATAAAATAGCAAATTGAAATATTTTGAAATAATATCATTCCATAATATTATCTTCCTATTACAGGGAAATAATTCGTGTGGGTAGTTTGATTGGTATGACCCATCCCCATGTGCGTGTGGCAGACAATTTAGCATGGAGCTAATCGACAAGAATCTTGTTTTGAAACAAGAAAATGTATCGTTACAACAAAAAAATGTGGAATTACAAGCACAATTGTAGAAGTATCAACTGATGAAGAAAAGTGAAAACCAAAAAACATATTGTATCCATGTTTTATCGGTTGCTGTTGTAATGTTTGCAGTGTTTTTTTTTTTTGCAAGTTCATATGGGGGAATCAGCACCTATATTTGAAATGAACCCAATCTGAACACCTTGTAATGGCATTACATTAGTGTGCCTATTTTTGTAAATTAAGATGCAACTATGTTGGCTATTTAATAAAAATTATTGGCTTCCGCTTTGGCACTAAATGGCATTAAATGCCCAAAATCAGGCATTTGGCTATATATGGCATTAATGCCCAAAATCTAGCAATATGGCAACCCATATGACACTAAATGCCCTAAATTACCAAAATCTATCAAATGAGTTGTCCCATATGACACTAAATGCTATAAATGCCAAAATCTGGCATACGACACTAAAGGACATTAAATGGCCAAAATCATGCATTTGGCAACCCATATGACACTAATTGATATTAAATGCCCAAAATCAAGCATTTGGCAACCCATTTGACAGTAAATGCTATAAATGCCCAAAATCAAGCATTTGACACTAATTGGCATTAAATGCCCAAAATTAAGCATTTGGCAACCCATTTGACAATAAATGCTATAAATGCCCAAAATCAGGCATTTGACACTAAATGGCATTAATTGCCCAAAATCAAGCATCTGGCAACTACATGCCCTAAATTACCAAAATCAGGCATCTGGCAACCCATTTGACACTAATTGGCATTAAATGCCCAAAATCAAGCATTTGGCAACCCATTTGACACTGAATGCTATAAATGCCCAAAATCAGGCATTTGACACTAAATGGCATTAATTACCCAAAATCAAGCATCTGGCAACTACATGGCATTAATGCCCAAAATCAGGCATCTGGAAACCCATTTGACACTAATTGGCATTAAATGCCCAAAATCAAGCATTTGGCAACCCATTTGACACTAAATGCTATAAATGCCCCAAAATCAAGCATTTGACACTGAATGGCATTAAATGCCCAAAATCAAGCATTTGGCAACCCATTTGACACTAAATGCTATAAATGCCCAAAATCAGGCAGCTGGCAACACATATGACACTAAATGCTACATTTCAACCTGTTCAGTTACAACCCATACATTTCAACCTATTCATTTTCAACCTGTTCAGTTACAACCCATAAAAATTTCTACCTGGTTTAAATATCAACCCATAATTTCAACACATAAAAAATTTCAACATGTTCATTTTCAATCCATACATTTCAACCTGTTAATTTTCAACCTGTACATTTCAACCTGTTCATTTTCAACCTGTTCAGTTCAAATCAGTGCAAATCAACTAAATGATTTTAATGCCAAAAATGGCATTTAGCATCCCAGAAATCACTAAATGGCACTACTGCCAAAAATGCCACTTGTTAAGACCGGATTCAGCAACAAAAATTAAATTGTGCTAAACTGAAGATGCCATTGAAAAAAAAAAGTGCTAAATAAAAAGTGTTAATTAACATCCCCAACTGTAACATTTGTAAATAAAAATGCTCTTAACCTCAATCTATAATGAAAATTAAAATAATATCAATATCTAATACATCTTGATTTCTCTTTCCCCACAGTGTTGTCCAAATTGTGACCATCGGTCTGTTTCAACATGAATTCCCATCCAAGTCATCAACACCTACAGAAAGAAAATCAAAGCTTTGTATTAATTCAAAAATAAGGAAAAACAATGTAACAAATAGCTATATATAAAAAAAAAACAACTTTCTACAAAAAATAATCAATGTTACACAACAAAAATCAAGCACTTGCCTATAGGAGACGAACCATCATTAAAATCTCTATCATGTGGTGGTCCTTCATTTTGTGTTTGAAATGCTCTACAAGGTACACAATGAAGGACACAATTATTTTAGTTAAATAATATACATACAATAAAATTGATAACTTAAATAAAAGGTAACATTTGTAAAGATGAACTTAGTAAACATACATATTCTTTAACATTGGACAATTACGTTTATCATGAGAATCTCTAACTTTTCCAACATGTCCACAGACGGCACATTTCCTTCCTTGTTCTTTAGCCCTCTCTTTGCCTCCCTTAAGGCGTTTTCCACATCCCTTTGGCATGCATTTGTTCGGCTCAATCAACATTGGTCCCTGAGGAGTGTTGGATTTAGTAGAAACGGCAACCTCATTGCTATTCATACTACTTGACACGAGTTCACTATGGAAAGAGGTCAAAAACATTTCCAACTTACGGGTTTTCTCCTCACTAAGAAGGGCTTTATCAACCACCTTTCCAAATAGTTGATACAATTGGTTATGTTTCACTAACAATGACTTATAAACAGTATCTTTTAACTCAACACCACTCCCATCTACTACCCTTGATGATTTTGGTGTCTTACCCCATCTGCTCAAGATATACTTCTCAGGTAATGCCGTCATTTGTTTTTTGAAAATTAAATAATGCAACACGTCTGCATGGAATGCCCTCCCACTCAAACTTCTTACAGCTACAATGCACCATGTCTTCTAACGAATCATCCACAATCTCCCGTACCTTATCCCCCAACTCATTTGCATTTTGAACCCGATATACGCATACTCCATTGCCATTATCTTCTTTCAACATTGATGAATACCACATACATTCCAGAATCTCATCTTGAAATTTCAAAAATATTTGACATGTATAAAAATCAGCCATTTGTTTCTCCATGATAAACTTTGCCTTCAATGTGGGATGCTCATTCTTATCTTTATGGTCACACATAAGCTCCCCATGCCGTTGACGCCCTAGTGTCCTGTTAAGCCGTGAAATGAAGTCAATGAAGGAATTATTTTTGTTCAAAAAACTTTTAAAAAATGCATGATTACTCTCGGCACGTTGACTTGAAGACATTCCAGCAGCAAAGACATCCTTCACAAATGCGGGAACCCATTTAGAACGCAATGCAAACATTCTTTTCAACCACTCATTTTCTTGCATTCCATTGTGTTCAACGACTTCCATCCACTTTGATTAAAATTCTTGTGCAGTATCTGAATCCCAAATGCAATTACTAAATTTCTTGTAATGATTTGCCCAAACCCTTGGCCTTAATTTTTCAGAAAACTTATTCAAAATATGCCAAATGCAAAATCTATGCAATGCGTCAGGAAATACTTCAGCAATGGCGATTGACATGGCTGGATCTTGGTCAGTTAAGATCATCTTTGGCGGACCTGTCGGCATTGATTGCATCCATTTGTCAAATAGCCAAATAAAAGATTCGGTGCTCTCGTTACTCAAAAACCCA
>JAESVK010066590.1:0-16796 GCA_017140935.1 Hamamelis virginiana
TCTTGAAGGTTTTGCGAATCCATGGTTTTGTTTCACAGAATCTTTCATTGGGTTGGATTGAATATTTTAAAAAATGGGAATATTATACATCTGCCAGGTGTGAACCAGCCAACCAAATATCCCAAGGGATCGGGAGGCCTTTTGTTCACTTTGAGTCATCGTGGGTTGTGGATTATTCATTATCCGTCTTGATTTATCCTTCTCTATTATCCACATTTATCCTTCTTTATTATCCACTCAAGATTGGGTTTTTGAAAAAGGATAAGAGTTTGTAAAAAATTGGGAGTCGCCACATTATTTTTAGGGAACAAGGAAACCACAAAAAGAGTTTTATTTTCAATAAAACATTGACCCTATATTTTGGAAAGCATAGTCTTCGAATCAAAGTTGGATTCGAGGGCTAGGTTACGAAGTAGGAAGGTTCCAAGGAACTCCTTGTAGGCACCCACCTCGCCCTAATTATATTAGAAGTGTGCCATAAAACTCATTAGTATGTTGTACTTAAGGAACTTTATTTCATTTATGTTCTTGTATGAATCTCATTCATCTATAAAATGATTTTTATATTATCATGTAAACTTGTGTTATTTATAACTATTCATGATGATGTCCTTGAATAGTATGATAGAGAATTGTATCTCAAGTGTTGAGATAGAGAGACATACGATTCTCAAGAACATCTATTCTAGATATGTTCTTGATCATAGGTTTATTTATTTGGGCGATAATAAACAGTTAAGATTAGCTCAGGTTATACTAGCTCCAATGGGAGGATGGTGAGTCTCAAGCCATCTGTGTAGAGACACTATAGTAAACCTGTGGGTGCTTGTTAGAGAACAAGTACACTGAACGTGACCAATATGAGTACAGCTTATGGAGATGTATTTGAATGTCAAAAGCTACTCAAGTATATAGTCACATTTGTAATCCTCATACCTGAGACACCACTGGTTTATCTTATGTATGAATCACTAAAGTTTGATAGTATCTTGTGCACCCTTAATCAAGAGGATGTAATCGGTGCTTATTGACTTTAGTAAGTTATATATGAAGATAGGTGAGTGTGCAATAGGGGATCACCACCCTTAATATCAAAGGGAGAATGTCACAGTTAATTCACAAATAATAATTCAATGAAGTCTTTGGCTAAAGCAGAAGGTAACCAAGGAAAAGTGTTTTCATGGGTTAACCTAATTGAGTTTATATTTTGGTGAATAGCTAACACATGATTAAGTTAGGGTTTGACATGAATCCATACCCAAGTAACTTAATCGTGACATTGTTCGGTGAAGGATTATCTATTACACAAAGGGTTCATTTATATTCGTATATTCACCCACACCTAGTGTACGTCATGATATGTTGCTAGATGTCACTCATGACTAGTGTAGGCCTAATGAAAAGTGTTATCATTGAGGGAAAAATTGGAATAGTTTCAATTGAACCAAAAATAGAAAGTTTCTATTTTAGGAAACATGCGATGTTCCTGAGCCACTACTAGGTTGGGGTGAACCCAATGGGTCACACACATAAGATCTTAAAAGATCTTCTTGAATTTATGGGAGGGGATATTCTAATTAATATATAAGCTTGATTCTTGTTATTAATAGTTAATAACTAAAAGGATCAAGGATATACTAAATTAGAATATTACTATTTAATATGGGGTTTGGTCAAGCTAGGACTTGTAACCAAATGTCATTAAAAGAGGAGAGGGTTTATAAATAAGAGGGATAAGCCTAGGGCTAGGTTAACTCATAAAAGTGAGCCTCTCTCTCTCCCTCTCTAGTTTTTTTTCTTAAGTGTTGTGGAGATCAAGGGATCCAAGGAGTTTTAGGCTTGTATGGACTTCATTGGAGGCTTCCATAATTTTGGAGCTTGAGGTTTCGTGAGGATTCACGGCAAAGGATTGGAGGACAACCATCAAAGGAACATCAAGTAAGCTTTTATTCATGTATGATTAATTGTTTTTGATTCGATTCATGTTTTGAGTTCGATTCTAGGATGAATACAATGGGAAATTTTTAAATCTTACATTCCGTTGCGTTCCCATGGCGTATTCTTTCAAATTAAAGGTCTCCTAATTAAATTTGGGCTTTATCAAAATCTTATCACAACAATGCAATTTATCTACTCAACCAAAAAGTAGTATATATAATACTAAATAATAATAATAGATAATATAAAAGAATAAAAGAAACCTAATAATCTTAGGAGACAAGAGTTAACTTAAGATTGGACTTGCGCCCTATTGACTGCCTACGCACCTTACCAATTGCTTGATAAGAATCAAAGTCCACGTAGTTCGATTACATAAGACTCTCCTATTGTAATGAACTATATAGCCAAAAGGATTCTACCTTATCTAGGACTCTAACTTCGAGAGTTTGGGTTTAATCGAAACACTTTTCTTTGCATAAAAGATGGAATTTCATTCCATTTTAAACACTTTCAAAATCACTTACTTTTAGAGTTGTTCTCGAAGTAGACTCCTATATTAGGTAGAACTCAATTGCTATCCTAATTCTTACAACAAAGGACAGTCCTAAGCGAGGTCAATTAACTTCCCTAATCCTAGGGTTCCTAGCTAGTCCTAAGTTAGTCTAAATACCTAAAATACTAATTGTATGCATGCTGGAATTTAAATAAAACTAACAAAAAAATGCACCAAACAATACTAACAATGCATGAAAAAATGTCCTAAATGTAATCTAGTTATTCTATGTGACCCTAGGCATGTTTCTAAGTTAATTTGGACCTAAAAAATGAGTTTTAATCTACTTTTAAGTCACTTTTAAACCTCGGACAGATTTAAAAGACATCTTAAATGTAAATTAAAACCCCAAAATAATGAATAAAAAACGGTGAAAAATGCACTAAATGCAACCTAATGATGATATGCATAAAATACCATAAACTAAACCATGTTCATTCTAATTAACACAAGGGTAGGGACTGATTGCTCGCAATCATATGCTCTAAATTGGTAGTTGCTGTACCTAAATGCACGGTAATAGTGAAGTAATTCAATAGGTTTTGCATAGATAGTTTATTTATGTGGTTTTTATTGGTATTGTAGGTTTTTGGCCTTTTGAAGCCCCATTTATGCTCTCCGATAAAGCGTAGTTCAAAGTTGGAAGTTGGGACAGCGTTGAGGGAGCATCGAGCATCAAATTGAGGCTGTTTGGAGGAATTTTAGGTCATCTATCGATAGGTATCTGAGGGTATTGATAGATGACAGCTCCTGTAAATCCAAATTTCCATTCTCGTGCAAGGCCTATCGATAGGTAAGTTTACCTATCGATAGATGGTAGCTTCTGGATCTCCATTTTGGAAAATGTAAACTTGATCTATCGATAGGCGGACCTATGTATCGATAAACGTGGGCTTCTATGCTCTGAAGTTTGGGAATCAAAATATGGTTTATCGATAGGTCGAGCTAAGTATCGATATATGGCAGCCCCTGGTCTCCCATTTCCGGAAGCAATTTCATCATCTATCGATAGCGCATTGTCCATTTATCGATAAATGGCCCCTTCTGTTCCCTGGCGATTCATGCATCCGCGTTCTCTATCGATAGACGTTCTTACGCTATCGATAGAGATTCAAGTTTCCAGCTCGAGGTTATCCCGCTCCGCATTCTCTATCGATAGGTGCCTTGCACGCTATCGATAGATGAGAGGCTGATCCGATTTTTATGCTAAGTGTTTTTGTAATAATTGTGGGATTGAGGGACAATTTGGTCTTTTTGCTCCTTGTCTTTTAAGGGGGTATAAATACCAGCCTTTATGGGAGTGAGGACAAGTTTTCTTTTGTTGTTTAGTTCATAAAGTCATTTCTTGTTTTCTTATGCTTTTTCTTGCACTTTCTTGGAAGCCAAACACCACTTGATCTACTCTAAAAGGCTTACATTTGACTATGACGTGGAGGAGCATTCAAGGATCGCCGATCTACGACATGGCCGGCTAGATCACTTAGTGATGTGGTTTGGAGAGGATTTTGGGTGAGGTTTTTAGTCACCATTTTGTAATTAATGTTATTGAAAATTGGGATAGATTTGTATTTGGAACTTTTTGTACTTAAACCGATTTATCTTGGAATGTATTAGTTTTTTGTGATTGCTTTTACATTCAAATACAAATAGTACTTACTTTAATGAATGATTGAGTTAATGATAATTTGATTGTTAGCATGGGTTATGCATTATTGTTAAAGTTTTGATAGTCTATGGCTTATGATTAATCATTATACACTTGATCATTCATATCTTTTTGGATAACCTAATCTTGTAGTTTGGGTTTCCATTATCCCATACTTTAATAACATTTCATATTACAAATGGTGATTACTGTCTTGCCCTAATCCGAACCAACCCCGTTACCTTTCTCCATTTTATCTTACTTTTTAATCTAGCTTATTGTGTTCTTAATTTCAAATTAGAAACTTAATCAACCAACCAATCAATCAACTTTGGAATTTCCCTCACTAGTTTAGCTTCTTATGAACTCCTAACTCGATTCAACAAACGTTCTCTGTGGACGACCCACACTCCCATTGACTCATCGAATTGAGGTTAACTTTAGCTAGAGTGTGGTCTTATAAATCTTTTAAATCTTGGCGCGTGGCGAGGAATTAACCTCCCTCGCCATGGCGCGACCAGGGACTCACCTTTGCATGTTCCCTCGAACACAATTCATATCCATAAAAAATTCCAAGTAATGAAACTAACTATGGTAAGAATAATAACATCCTAATATGCTCATTATCATGCATTCCTATAAACTCATACTATGCATACTAAAATAAATTATTTCCTATTGATCGACTCGAACGACGAGGGAGATTATTCCTCGTCAACGATCAAGATTAATAATTTATAAAACCGCGTGACAATTAATCTCAATTCGATTGTGACTAGTGAGCACGGGTGTCGAACCACTGGGAAATGCAGGTTTATATTAAAAAGACTTTTTAGAATCAATTCAAGCGGAAAGAATATTGTCAATTAATATGGTTGGTGGAAATGCTCCGATTGGGTCGAAGCGAAAACGCAGTAATTAAATAAAGCTTAGTAAAAATGCAGTTAAGTTGGTGGATTGAGCGGAACTTGGGTGAGAAGCCCATTGAATATCAATTAAACAATTTATGTTTATAAAATCCTCACTATAGTAATTATGTATGGTGGTTCTTCCAACTACAAGAAGGAAGTCCCAAAAAGATTATGAATACAGGACCGGCAAGTTTATCCCCGAAAAGAATGGAATATCGCTATCCACCTTAAATGAGGAATAAAGCATGCTGGTTTGTATTCACACCAATAAGAACCATTGCATAATTATATAATTGCAATCACAGATGTACAATTATATGATATTATATTTGGCAATAGTGTGCGGTAAAACCTTCACAACTATGCAATCACATAATACAAATAGAGGGATGTTTATAAAATAGGATTGTAAAATGAATCCAACTTCATCCTCACCCAAGCTTGGAGTATTAGCTACACATCACTGGAGGAGAATATCCTTTATCCAGGACAAGCTTTAAGGGTTCACGGGATGGAAAACGGAAATAAAGGCAGTAATTAAATGACTGAAGAAATAAAGAAAATGGCAGAAATAAATAAAGAAAATGGCGAAAATAAATAAAGAAAAGTGACTGAAGTAAATAAAGAAAAGACTTAAGTAAATAAAGAAAAAGACAGAAAAAGTAAAGAACAGTTCTCAAGTGAGAACTGAGCCATGCATAAAAGGGAAAATAACAGAAACGTAAATGACTGAAAGTAAAGACTTAATAGGAAAGAACAATCCTCAAGTGAGAATTGAGCCAGGCATTGAGAGAAAAATTGCAGAATTGGAAATTGCTGAAAACTTAAACTGCCGAATAAAATGCGAAAATAAACTGTAACTTGAATTAAAATAGCAGAGTAATGATTCAGAGCAAAAGTCATGAACCCTCGAAACGTCGTCGTTACACTTCTATTTATAGAAGGAAAAGGTAAAAGTCCAAAATGCCCCCAAAATATCCCAAAATATCTTCTAAGCCCGCAGCCGACCTTGGCTATCGATAGCGAAGGTTCGCTATCGATAGAGGCGCTATCGATAGCGAATCTTGGCTATCGATAGTCAAGGTCAAATGTTGACTTTTCTTGCAGAATTCAACGTCTGCTCTTTTGGTACTTCCCTCGGCTGCTGTGGATCCTTTTCGGACGTTCCTTTGATTCGAGATGCTCTTCAGGGGTTCATCGGTGACGACTTTATTTAATGTGATCTGCACATATTTCTTGAAACAGAGATTTAAACCCAATTGTACAGATATTCAAATAAAACGCTATTTATTAAACACTTATATATGTAAGAGAACATAGTAATACCATAGTTGAATGGTATGATTGTGGTACAATCACACTCCCCAACTTAGGTTTTGCTAGTCTCTTAGCAAAAAGCTAAACTTTTAAAACTAGAATTTGAAAAGCCATTTTCGCAGGGAAACGCGATTGCATTTAGCGTATGCAACAAGCCTTTTAAACCACTAAGTTACCTTTCGTGGACGAGTGAAGTCTCGTGAGAGTTTGCAGAAATGATACTCACAAACATGAATAAATAAAAGAATTGTTTAGAAAGAATTTTAACAATATACTATGTACACAGTAGGAGCTTTATCCACAGATATATCGCTATTCATAATTGAACATTTATAATACAAGAAATGCTATCTTTAACAGGAAATTAGCAAGTATTCAATGTGTAGTGAGGATGAACTTGATAAAATCAAAATACTGTAAGAAGAGTACGAGAATTAACCCATAATTAGTTTCAACTTCAAAATCCTCACTGATGGTCACTCGCCAAAGATGTTCACTCTGAAAAGGTTAGTAACCCAGAGTTCCCAAATGGAAATATACAAGTATAAAACTTATATATTAAGCTCTAATTTAACGACCAAAGAGAGATGAAATAACAGAGTTATATATGCAGAGATGCAATTCATACATAAATAGAACTTAAATAAGCAAGTAATCACAAGAGAATAATGCACAATATTTTCAAAATCAAAAAGGTCTTTATAGGCTTGTAAGATTTTTGGTTGTAACAGAAGAGTTTGAAGACTGCAAAATTAGGATGGTTGTAATTTGTTCAGGTTACTACCCTAACCATCCTAAATACCTAACCTAACCCTGATAACAACTTAAAAAGTTTAACTAAAAAGAAACAAAGAAGTTTTCAAAAAGAAACACTGTCCAAGCTCAAAACTGAGCATCATCTCTCATCACTGCCCATCCCCAGGTGGGATGTCGAATCTCGGATCGGGCTGTGGCTCATCAAATAGCGCGCGGTCGGCCTCAGAAATCGGATCGCCGTCCATACGACGCCACATCACCTGGAGCTGGGCGGAGTGCCTCTCCATCATGGCAGACTGACGGTCAAGCTGTGATGTCTGCCTATCAAGCTGGGCGGACTGCCGCTGCTGAATGTGCATCATCGATCTCAGTCCCTCCAGGATCTGATGGAAACAACCCTGGGAGCTGGCAGCTGGCATGTCTGGCATAGAAGGAGCAGCTGGAGTCGGAGCTGGAGTAGGAGCAGGCTCTGATGGACCGGCGGTCTCAGCACGTGGCCTCTTCGGCAGAGCAGCAATACTCCTAGCGAGTGTAGTCGGGGTAATAGGACCCTCGCCCCATCGCAGTGGCTCATCGGAGACAACACCCGCACCCAATGCAAATGCTGTAATCATCTGGGGGTACGGCATGTTGCTCCGTGGCTGTGGCAATGAATGTGCGTATCTCGCTGAAGATCAACGCTGCGATATCAATGGGGTGGTCGCTCAAGAACTCCAGCAGTAGCCTCACCGACTCCACTGGTATCTGTGAATCCGTGCCTCGGGCCCGCAGATTGCAGTAAAGCAGCTTGTTCATAGCTGCGTATGATGGATGCATGTTCCCGGTCGTAAAGTACATACCGTCGAATAAACTCCGGTCCACACACACCGCATCAGCACACTGACTCTCTGTCAGCTCTAGATAAGTGCTCTCTCCCGCTGTCTCTAGTGGACGCTCGCACCCCAGATAGGTAGCGATGTCGTCTATAGTGAATCTGACAGTGCGGCCTCCAACCTCAGCCTGTAGTGTCTCGGGCTGATCCTCAGCTGTGTGTGCTGTGGTATAGAACTGTCGCACCACACTAGCCATATACCCGCCTCCCTTCCTCAGCCTGGTGCTGAGGTGTCTGTCCTGGAGGATCTCCACCAGTAAGCCCTCGTATCAGAAGGCCTTCGGATCCACATACCTCTCGACATTGAAGTTCCTCGACGAGAGGATCACTGGCCAGGGTCTCGCAGCTCGCCGGGTCGGTACTCTCCTCGACCCGGTCTCAGTCTCGGCATAGCTCTCGAACTCGCGTGGCATGCGCGGCTCTCCAGTCTCGCCAATATCTGGCTGCTCAAATATGTACTCCTCCTCCACAAACTGTGAACCGGATGGAGGAGCACTCTCTCGTGGCTGCTGGGCAGACGACTGAACTCTAGCTGATGGTCTCTGAACTGGCACAGGCTGCCACTCTGAATCTGAACTATCAGGAGAGTCTGGCTGTGAGCTCTGGGCCTTGCCTCGCCCAGAATCTGCGGACCTCCTCTGACTCGGCTGTGCCGGCTCCTGAAAGGCTACGCCCTTCCTGCCGGTGGTCTTCTGGCGAACCATAGCTCTGTACAACATTTTTATAACCACACGGCAGCAGATAGGAACATAGTCAGCAGTAGAATTTTTTCAGAGATACAAGAATATATATTTTTTTTCAATAATAATCAACACACAACACAGCCAGCTTATTTAACCCACATGATAAATCTTTTTTAAATCCTATCACAAATTTCAGAACTTGCCTAACATCCAGGCTTTATTTTTATCAACACCTCCAATTACATGCATCGATGCATGCATGCCCATGCATGCCCATGCATACCCATGCATAGCCTAACATCCAGGCTTATTTTCACAGCTCCACAGATTCACAACTCCACAACTTTACGTCACAAAGCAGTGTAACAAGTGTATAAGGACCAGTTTCATTATTATCTAGACTTAAAAACCCACATACTTTTCTAACTTTTTACATGCAAGTATCTACGTACACTAAGACATGCTATGATATATTACTCAAATTAAGCCAAATTAATAAAAATTCAAGAATTTAAAGTGTGAACGGGTACTCACGAGGTGTAAAAGATGAAGAAGTCGCCGAACCACTATCCTCGCCAAAAAATGCGACTCAAGTGCAAAATGGTGACCGAATGAGATGGAGCAAATGCAATTTCTGATCGGTCAGAAATGTGCTAAACGGCGCGAGGATCGCTATGGAATCGATCTTGCGCGAAATGGATGGCTGGGGTGGTCGGGAAGTGCGTTTGAAGGTGAAGGGACTCGGTGGCTATGGCGGTTTCAGAGATGAATAGTGAAGGAAATGGACGGTTTTCACGCGGGAAGAACTTAAAAAGTCAAATGTACGCGATCTCTATCGATAGCGCACTGGCGCTATCGATAGCCAGCACCTTCTGTCCGCAGGCATTTTTATTTTTTGAATTTTGAAACTTCTATCGATAGCGCATATGCGGCTATCGATAGTGATGGTCAAAAATTGATTTTTTCAAAATTATGGCTTATTTTGACTAAATTATCATAGTAACTTACTCTTTACACAACTAAATACATAAAAGACTCCACGTTACCCATGGCTTGCTAAGTTATCGAAAAAATTGGCAACTTTTCGGCTCAAAATTGGGTACTACGGGGGTCCTAAACTCTAACAACAATTAACACGGCTCAAAAACTCAAAGGAAATGGCCTTAAATCATTTTTTCAAAAATGTGCACAATATTCTCAATTGATTAACAAGATATTCGCATTCTAACATACGCATGAATTGAACATTTATGCATAATATAACAGGAAAGCAATTACCACGGATTGATAGGATGAATATTTGAGTCCCACAAAAGATCGAATGGTTCAAAATTTGCTTTAATTGTCACAAGTCTCCACTTTATAACAGGTTTTTATCAAATACTCCAATTGTCAAGTATGAAGATTTAAACCAAGTTCGTGCAGTGCAAGATTGAATACAAGCTAATCACAGTAAAGTTACAATTAATGTATCGAAAATAGACAAATAGAAATGATATAAATGAAAGAATAAACTCACATTGTAATACATGTTTATTTATCAAATTCTATACAAATAATCTTTAAATAAATCACACTGGGTTAACATGTACACAAGAATGATAAATAATGAATTATTATGTATATACAAATTAAATGAACCAATAAATAAATGAATCATATACAAATGTATATACATATTAACAGAATATACAAACCCTCCCCAACTAGAAATAAACATTGTCCTCAATGTTTGACAAAATGTTACAACTAAACGAGTGTGTATGAACAAGGGGAATGGGTGGGTGGGACTAAGTTTAACGTCTTTAGCTAGACGTGAAATTCCTCATAAGTCAAACTGGTAGGTTGGGTCTTCCAAACTGACAGACTCAATTACCAAACCATCCTGAATTCCCTCACTATCGGTTATACCCTCGATAAAAGGCTTAAGCCTTTGTCCATTCACAAAGAAGGACACACCAGTACGAGGGTTTTGAATTTCTACAGCACCGTGAGGAGTAACCCTAGTTACTACAAAAGGTCCATCCCAACGAGATCGAAGCTTACCAGGAAATAGCCTTAATTTAGAGTTAAACAGCCACACCTTCTGATTTGGTTCAAAAGATTTTCTATTGATGTGTCTGTCATGAAACTCTTTCATTTTGGCTTTAGCAATTTTGGAATTCTCGTAAGCCTCATTCCTAATCTCTTCGAGCTCATTTATCTGAAGCTTGCGGTGAGAACCCGCTTCCTTCATTTCAAAATTAAACTTCCTAATGGCCCAAAGTGCTTTATGTTCTAACTCGACAGGGAGATGACACGGTTTGCCATAGACTAGACGGTACGGAGACATACCAATAGGGGTTTTAAAAGCAGTCCTATAGGCCCACAATGCGTCAGTTAAACGCAATGACCAATCCTTACGATCAGGCCTGACAGTTTTTTCTAAGATATGCTTAATTTCCCTATTTGAAACCTCCACTTGCCCGCTAGTCTGAGGATGGTAAGGGGTTACAACCTTATGAGTGATAGAATATTTAGCTACGAGATTTGCAAAGGGTCGATTATTAAAATGTGACCCTCCATCACTGATGATGGCCCTTGGAAACCCAAACCTAGAGAAAATGTTCTCTTGGAGGAAGTTCAATACCACCTTGTGGTCATTGGTCCTAGTGGCTATGGCTTCTACCCATTTAGACACATAATCGACAGCCACTAGAATATATTCAAAGCCATGCGAAATAGGAAAAGGTCCCATGAAGTCGATGCCCCAAACATCGAAAATTTCGACGATCAAAATAGGGTTAAGAGGCATCATATCCCTTCTAGACATAGAACCCATTCTTTGGCAGTTTTGGCAGGACTTACAGAAGTCCAATGCATCTTTGAATAGTGTGGGCCAGAAGAACCCACACTGCAAGACTTTAGCGGCAGTCTTTTTCCTGCTAAAGTGTCCTCCACATGCTAGAGTGTGGCAGAACTTCAAAACGTCTTGCATTTCACCCTCTGGAATACACCTATGTATAACCTGGTCAGCACAGTACTTAAACAAGAGAGGATCTTCCCAATAATAATATTTTATTTGCGAAAAGAACCGATCCTTCTCTTGTTTCGACCAAAGAGATGGTACAAGGCCTGTGGCATGATAATTCACTATATGAACATACCAGGGTAAGGTAGAATGAGTGACGGCAAAAAGCTGCTCATCAGGGAAAGAATCCCTAATAGGCGTAGGGTCACTCTCTTCTTCAACTACAATCCTAGAGAGGTGGTCAGCAACGACATTCTCAGACCCTTTCTTATCCCTAATCTCAAAGTCAAATTCTTGCAATAAGAGAATCCACCTAATCAGCTTAGGCTTCGTCTCTTTTTTAGAGAGCAGGTACCGCAAGGCGGCATGGTCTGAGTACACAATAGTCTTCGATCCCCACAGATAGGATCGAAATTTATCTAAAGCAAAAACTACTGCAAGCATTTCTTTCTCAGTTGTAGTGTAATTTAACTGAGCTTCATTCAAGGTTTTGCTTGCGTAGTAAATAACAAAAGGGGCCTTATCTACCCTCTGACCCAACACTGCCCCAACAGCATAATCGGAGGCATCACACATTAGCTCGAAAGGAAGTGACCAATCGGGAGCTCGCATGATAGGTGCCGAGATCAACATTAAGTGCAATTTATTGAAGGACTCTATACAGGCTTTATCAAAGTTAAACTCAACATCTTTAGCAAGCAGATTACACATAGGTTTTGCTATTTTGCTAAAGTCTTTAATGAAACGCCTATAAAATCCTGCGTGTCCAAGGAAGGACCGGATTTGCCTAACAGTAGTAGGAGGAGGTAGTTTTGCAATTAGGTCTACCTTAGCTTTGTCAACCTCTATCCCCCTACTAGAAACGATATGCCCAAGCACAATGCCCTCACGAACCATAAAATGGCTCTTCTCCCAACTCAAAACAAGATTTGTCTCACAACATCTCTTAAGCACTTTTGAGAGATTAGAGAGGCATTCATCAAAAGAAGGACCGAAAACAGAAAAGTCATCCATAAACACTTCCAGATAGTCTCCTATCATATCAGAAAAGATAGAAGTCATACACCTTTGGAACGTGCTCGGGGCATTGCATAAGCCAAAAGACATACGCCTAAATGCAAATGTCCCGAACGGACAGGTAAACGTTGTTTTCTCCTGATCCTCAGGGTAAACCGCTATTTGGTTATACCCTGAATAGCCATCTAGGAAGCAGTAAAAACTCTGCCCGGATAATCTCTCTAGAATTTGGTCAATATAAGGCAGGGGGAAGTGGTCTTTCCTAGTCTTGGAATTTAATTTTCTATAGTCTATACAGACTCTCCAACCAGTAGTAGCTCTTGTAGGGACTAGAATACCCTCCTCATTAGCTATCACTGTTATCCCAGACTTCTTAGGAACCAGTTGAGTAGGGGAAACCCACTCACTATCTGAAATTGGGTAAATGATACCCGCATCCAGTAGTTTCAAAACTTCCTTTTTAACTACCTCTTTCATATTTGGATTCAATTTACGTTGGGCATCTCTAGAAGGATTCATACCTTCCTCTAGGTGAATACGGTGCTGGCAGATTGACGGGTCTATACCCTTTAAATCAGCAACCGACCATCCTATGGCTATTCTGTGCTCTTTCAAAATGGATAACAACTTACCTTCCTGTTCTAAATTTAATGAAGATGAAATTATAACAGGTAAGGTGTCACTATCACCCAAAAATGCATACTTGAGATTAGCCGGCAGAGGCTTTAACTCAAGTTGCGGCGGAGACTCAAAAGACGTAGGAGAAGGGACACTGGCAATAGATGGAAGTGGCTCAACCCTAGGTCTCCATGGCAGTTTTTCTACAGAGGAGGTAGAATCTAAGACAAGATTCACCTCCATAAACGAGTGCTCCAAGTCATGGTCCTCGAACCCAAAGTAATTAAGACATGTTTCTAACGGGTCCTTGGACAGAAGATAAGGTGTAGCTTCCTCTACCACCTTATCTATGATGTCAACAAAAGAACAATCCTCAAAGTTATGAGGTTGATTAGCTGCACTATAAACCTGCAGCCTGGTTTTCATGTTACCAAAAGACACCTTCATTATGCCAGTCCTACAATGAAGGACTGCATTAGCAGTTGCCAGAAGAGGTCGTCCTATTATAACAGGGATTTGGGGCCTAGTTATATCAACAGGCTCCATATCTAGGACAATAAAATCTGCAGGAAAGACAAACGAATCTATCTTAACCAAAACATCCTGCAGTATACCTCTAGGTACCTTTGTGGACCTATCTGCAAATTGAAGAATAGTAGGTGTGGTTTGGAGTGCTCCAAGCTCCATTTTGGCGTAAATTGAATATGGAAGAATATTCACACTTGCGCCAAAATCAACTAACGCTCTATCAATGAAATGGCTTCCTAAGAAGCAAAGTATAGTTGGCGTTCCAGGATCTTTTCTCTTAATTGGGGCTTGGAATTGACACACAGCACTTGCAATATCAACGGGAGCTATGGTTTTAGATAAATGCACGCGCTCCTTGCGTTGCTGTGTGCACATTTCCTTCAAAATTTTGGCATATGAAGGAATCTGTTTTATGGCATCTAGCAGAGGTAAATTAATATGGACACTTTTAAACACCTCTAGCATATCCGACATGCTAGCCCCTTTCTTCGCTCTCCTCTCAGGCGCAATCAGCGCGGATGGAAATGGGGCTTTCGGCACATATGATGCCACTGGATTGTCTGTAGCTGCGGGAAAGTTATCCCTCGAAGCTTCAGACTCTTTCTCTATTGCAGGTTCTTTCTCTATTTTCCTCTCTCTCTCACTCTCTTTCTCTTTCTCATTCTCTCTCTCTATCTCTTTCTCTTTCTCTCCCACTCTATTATCTACCACCTTCCCACTACGCAAGACTGAAACAGCCTTAACTTCCTCATTACAATGTGGGTTCTGAGAAGTGGAACTCTCAGCTACAAAAGCTCCCTTGGGATTGGCAACAGCCTGACTCGGGAATTTCCCTTCCTCTCTGCGACTAAATGAAGCCGCTAGTTGACCCATTTGGGTTTCTAACTTTGAAATAGATTGGGAATGGGAATGAGTGAGTTGTGCTGAAGCCTCTAGACTTTTCAGGGTAGCTAGGACTTGTTCCTCAAAACCAGGCGTTCTATGAGGTTGTGGTGGTGGTTGAGTCACAGCTTGACTCTGATACTGGGGTGCAGGTGCTTGAGGAGCACCATAACTGGGGTACTGGGATTGCATCAATGGTGGTCTATAGGGTTGACTGATAGCAGGATTACTGCTATATGGGGGTCTTGCAGACTGACTAGGATTGGATCCTCTAGGCTGGCTAGACCACTGGAAATTGGGGTGAGTCTTCCACCCAGGGTTGTAAGTATTGGAATACGGGTCATTCCTAGGTGGTGCATATCCTTGAGCAGCATTAACCTGCTCTTGGACAAACTCAGGGTACTGGCCTGCCATAGGACAATATGGGGTCTCGTGAGTGGGGTCAGTGCAAATATTGCACACCAAGTTGACAGGTTTCACATGGGCTTTTGAAGATTGCCCTTGTGCCGCGATTAATTGGTCAAGCTTTTGAGACAGAGCCTCAACTTGCTTATTTGCCAAAACTTGTGTGTCCACATCATAAATACCGGCCTTTTTGGGAGGCGGTTTCTTTGCTAGCGCATCGTCACGGTTACCTAAAGACATTGAGGCCATATGGAACGAGTCCTCACTCAATGCTTCAAATAAAGCCCACATTTCATCCTCACCTTTACTTAAAATAGCTCCCCCACAGGCAGATTTCACAGTCTGCGTGTCACCCTCTGTTAAACCTCTAACAAAAGACTCAATGATTTGCCACTTGGGTACATCGTGATGGGGGCATAATCTAAGAAGTTCCTTCATTCTTTCCCAGGCTTCGTGGAAAGATTCCTGTTCATGTTGGACGAAGTTTGTTATACCTCGTCGCATCTGATGTGTTTTACCGACAGAGTAAAATCTAGACAGGAATAACTTTTGAAGCTGTTCCCAAGTAGTGATAGGGACAGGGGTTTGGAGAGTGCAAAGCCAGTGTTTGGCCTTATCTTTTAAAGAGAACGGGAATAAGAACAATTTCAGGGATTCTGGATAGAACCCCTGAATTCTAATTGTAGAACAAATCCCTAAGAATTCCTGCAAATGGTCGTATAGGTTCTCTCTATCTAACCCATAGAACGTAGGAAGCATCTGAATGGTAGCATGCTTAATCTCATAGATGAGATTCTCTATGTGCGGAATTTGGATACAGGAGGGTGGATTAAAACTATTGGGCATGAAGTGATCCCTCAAAGTTTTAAGACCTGGTGGTGCTTGAATATTATCCGCTGGTAACATGGCAGTGTGTGCAGATGATTCAGCCATTTTTAAATGATGCAAAGGTACCGACTCGCTGGACTGACTTTGAGATGCTTTAACAGCTCTCAGAGTTCTTTCTAATTCAGAGTCTATAGGAATTACGTTTAATGACAACGACCTTCTACCCCGCATAAAATAGGTCTCCACAGATAATCACGGAATTACAATAAACAAATTGTGAGCAGTTAATCTTTAGCTTTTAATTTGTTATTTTAAGCGCGCGGGAGTGAAGCTCCCAATTCCTGATTTCAGCCACCTGTAGTTAGAGAAAGAAGAAAAATGAATAATAAATAATAATTATAATATATTGATATTAACAGTATAAAAGAATATATATATAGTAATATAACCAGTATTAATATTTACTACTTAAATTAAATCCAAATTTCTTTTTAAATAAATCGTAGTTCCCCGGCAACGGCGCCAAAATTTGATCGACTCGAACGACGAGGGAGATTATTCCTCGTCAACGATCAAGATTAATAATTTATAAAACCGCGTGACAATTAATCTCAATTCGATTGTGACTAGTGAGCACGGGTGTCGAACCACTGGGAAATGCAGGTTTATATTAAAAAGACTTTTTAGAATCAATTCAAGCGGAAAGAATATTGTCAATTAATATGGTTGGTGGAAATGCTCCGATTGGGTCGAAGCGAAAACGCAGTAATTAAATAAAGCTTAGTAAAAATGCAGTTAAGTTGGTGGATTGAGCGGAACTTGGGTGAGAAG
>JAESVK010066592.1:0-18289 GCA_017140935.1 Hamamelis virginiana
ATATAACCTGTTAATTATATGGTCTATTTATATAACATGCATAAACATTCTCAAAAGTACAAATACAAGGGTAATATCTGATCGAGGATTACTTTTCCTCTCCAATATTACTACTAAATCAAGTACATAAAAGGTAAAGTAATATATATATATATAAAAGGAAGCATGGTAAAGTAATATATATATATAAAAGGAAGCATTATCTTGAATCTCGAAGCTCCTTTTGAACTAGTAACCAAAAACTCTGCTAAGCCACTGAAGCATGGCCAGTAAAGCTGCAAGCACCTTGACTTTAATTGTTCTAAAAAACAAAAACTCTGCTCCATGGGCACTTGAGAGTGTAGGCATTGCCACTTCTCATTTGCTCTAATTGTCATGGACCAACAAAGGCAAATTGTTCTCAGCAATTCCAGACATCCATAAAGCTTTTGAAATAAGAACCATGTGCAGACAAGTAACAAAAACACCACCAACACACCTTCAAATACTCTATGGTTAATTAAACCATGCGACAACCCAATTCTAAAATTAATATGAGGGCACAAGATTCAGTTCAAATTGCAAACCTATATCCCAACCAAAAATGCATAACCAAATTTTCATGACAAATTTATGACTCTCTGTAGTCCAGATCCTATGTAATCTCAGGCACCTAACACCAACTGACTCAACTCCACTCATTAAAATAGTGGGAGCAATACCTGCGGGGCTCATACTATTGAAACTTTCAAAGCTTCTTCCACCGAATGCCATGGCATGAATCAGCCAAAAATCATTGTAAGGTAACAAAGTATACGAAATCATGATCATTGTCTGTACGTCATCAGTCATTAATTAGCTAAACTTAGCGAACATGTTTGCCAATGGTCACAGGAGAGAGACCGGGGTACTTCCATTGTGAAACTCGAGGATCAGGGTTCCAACAGAGACAAGGGAGATCAGAAACTCTTGAAGAATCTAAACTATTATAGGTAATAGATTAGAACATTTTCCATGATTGACTGTATTTTGTTAAGAAAAAATACACCATCACTTTTTCAAGCATGGAAAACCTAAAAACAGAGATGCCTGTGTCCCTTTTTTGAACATGGAACCCCAATAAAAGAGCCATTCTGCCATAGGAAGACAGCTGTCCAGAGTCGTTCCTTATCAGCATAAATGTCCATCCTTCACCTCTTCAAAATTGCGATGAGCAGCCTTTTCCATCAAAAACCATTCTTGCAAGCTGCATCAACCAAGGAAAATGCCAAGAGACTCAAAAGAAAGGAGTCCATCAAGAGAGGGAAATAAATAATTATTTGTTTGCCTCTATTCTACACTCCCATAAGTATTGGAAGCGTCCAAGTCCATGCATTCTACCAGAATGTATCATTACTTTGCCGAGGTTATTTTTGTGATTAAAATGTGTAAATCACCTATTCATAGTTTTGTAAGGAGTGTATATATCTGTATCTCTCAAGAATGCTAATATGAGGTGCACCTGATGCATCTTGCATCAGGTGACCTCTTCTAGAACCACTTGCATAATATATTTAGGAAAACTGACCATTGGATTAGATACTCCTCTCATGTATGTCATGCCTGCCAAAAATCACAATGATCCAACGGTTGTTTCTGAAAAAGTCAAAAAACCTACTGTGAGAAAATGGTAACGTTTTAAAGAACAAAAAAGTCACAGTTTTCTAAGTTACATTTTTCAAAAAGTAACCGTTGGATCACCGTGATTTTTGGCTAGCATGTCATACATAAGAAGGGTATCTAATCCAACGGTCAGTTTTTTAAAATATGATCTGCAATCACCTAATGCAAGATGCATCAGGTGCACCTGATATTAGCATCCCTATATATATTGCATAAGAGAAATAAAAAAAAGATTAAAAGTTGCAAGGCCACAACATATGTTCACTCAATTTATGTTCCAAGACAAGATACTCATTTAACACAAGATAGTCATAAACTCATAATAAGATATAATACAGCAGGTATGAAGTTAAAAGCTTTAAATGATATAACAAAGTTAAAAAAAATAAATGAAATGTCTAAACAAAATATCCAACGTAATCGAAGGTAAATAAAAAATGGATGAAGCTACAACCATTGAACTAAAACCTCAAAATTAATAACAAGAATGCTCTTACATTTCCAAGGACCAATAAGCAACAAACAGAACCCAAAGAAGGTAATTGATCTGGTAATTCCGTGCTATTCATTCACATATGCAAAAGCAATCAAATAATTTAGGTAACCAACATTGTTGTAACTTGCACAATTGCTACTCTGTTACAAGACAGAATTAAAGGTGGGAAAATTAAATTGTTTCCTTGTATAAGGCAATGGAAGTCGAAAAAAAAAATGATAAGTAAACAAGGAGCCCCATTTGTAGTTTTCTATTGTCAACGTGGAGAATGCTGGCTCACAAAGTTTCCAGCCATCAAGTAGTACAAGGCATCATCATCTTGGAAATACGCAGCACCCAGAACAGATATAGGCATAACTTTATAAATAGTTTAAATAATACATCATCATCGTTAAGCCTCTTTTCATAACTCAATGTCATTACTATCACGGCTACATTAATTTAACCAGTGACCTAAATGCGAAGATCATTCCAATAATTATAGTTTAATCAAATTGTTACCACCCTTCAGTTTCCAATCCATTAGCTTACAAAAGAATAAGGTTAGGAAAATTGGTTTCCCAAAGTTATTGGATAAATGGACCATTTTGAGAGCTTTGGCAATGGGACAAAGTAGCAAACTGTGTATAATCAAACATTTAGAAAAACTTCATGAACCAAGCACTTCTAACTCTTTCGAGATTATTAATACCGACATAATAGAAATTATTTGAATAAATTTCTTAGAGAGTGAGAGGGGGGAAGCACTTGAGATCCATTTTGTTAAACCCATAGGGTGCGTATGGTTTGCAGGAATGGATCGATGGCAATGAGCATCTTTTTCCTAGGAATGAGATTCCCAAGAATGGGATGCATGGCGTCATGCCGTCATTCCCATTCCAGCGTTTGAATATGCTTGGAATATTATGTAAGAATCAAATTCCATTATCATTCTAGTGTTTGGTTAACCTAGTTTGATGCAAGAATAAAATCAAATTTGATAAATTTTTTTTACAAAAATACCCTTTGTTACGTGATGGTGGGTGGGTTGTGATGATAAGTGATTGATGATGTTTGGAGGTGGTGGTGGGTGGCAGCAGTGGCAGTGATGGGTGTTTGGTGATGTTGGGAGCGGTGGTGGAGGTGGACTGGCGGTGCTGGCAGACTGGTGGTGGTGGCAATGGTAGCGGTGGTGGACTGGTGGCAGCGGTGGATTGGTGGTGGTGGTGGCAGTAGTGGACTGGTTGTGCTGTCAGTGGATTAGTGGTGGTGGGTCTGGGTTTTGAATACCCACGGAATACCCAGAATAGGAATGGAATTCCAATTCCTACATTCTCATTCCCACATACCAAACATGCTCCTAATGTTTTTATAGAAGACGGACAGCATCTACGACACCTGAATCATTAAGAAAGCAAAACAGTGTTTACAGAAGAAACTGAGGAGGTCTTTTCAATCGTGAGGACTGCCGTAAAATGGCAATCTCGAATGTGTAATGTTGTATATTCTAAATGACGAGGGTTCGATTGGGTGGACGGAAAGGAGAACAGAACAGGTTGAAGTGGTCAACCTTAAAGTACAACCTAGTGGACGATCTCTTGCGACCTTGGCAGCAAGATCGCAGGGATAGCACGGACAATAAAGTCCTCTTCTCTCTTCTCTGGTTGTTGAGATTTTCTTTAATGGTATTAACGCCTTCCTTTTATAGGGGATGGGAGATCAGTCCAAAGTGGTCAAATCACTGACAGGAGGGCCAGGGTAAAGCCAAAAGGGGATGTCCTGGCTCTCTGCCATTTTCTAATTATGAAAATAGATACATGATTTGACTGGTGCTGTACGGCAGGTACCACCGTCCCAGGTTTTAACATAAAAATGTTCGACCTAAGGCCTGCAATTGCGGCCATAGCCCGCATTGCAGGCGTGCACACTATCCGAGGTGGCAGTTTAATAAATGAAGTGAGAGAGAGAAATATGCCATTTTGCCCACGTGTCGTACTTTGGATCACTTAAGTCAACCTAGCCAAGGCAAAGGGGCGACCCTGCCTCCTCCCTTTACCTTGGCGACCTTCTGTCCCAACCACTAATCCAATCCCCATGATTCGACCTTGCACTGACAAAGAGGCGAATAGCTTCTTCATAATCCGTAGACATTTTATATATAAGTGTAAGGATGGGAAGGGGACGAGCGCGGTTAGCTCCTCGTTGCCCTTGCTCGCGAAGGAATCCTCTGGAGGATTTTCGCACTTCATGCGAGCATCCCTAGCCTGACTAAGGGAATAATTAGTGGAGTCCTCTTGCGCCTTACCCTATCAAAGGGAATAGGTCGAAGGCGTATCAGCATTGTGAAGCCCTCCTTGGCGTCCCCTTCAACTCTATCCAGCAAAGGGGAAGGCGCAAGTGCAACTATCTTGGAGAGGTCGAGGTTCCTGGGACCGCGACCTCGCCAGGCAAGATCGCGATCGAAGGGACATAACCCCCTCTCCCTCGGGGAAATTGATGACCGGGGTCGTTTGTCTAATTTCTTTTATTAACAAACAGTAAAGCCATCTTCAAAAAGCACCAAAGCCAAATATTAATGGCTATCTATTAAGATTGAAAAGTGATGACGAAGAAGGTGATCAGTTATCTAATAAGCAATTGAAGAAAAAAAATAAAAGCTATAACTACTATAATCAAAAGTCGGGCTGGACTAATTTTGCTTATAGATGGTAATGGAATTGATACTGTCATAATTAAGGCATTAAGCAGATGATAATGTTACATATTCATAAAATTATCTCACATAAACAAACGAACATTTAACTGGGTATACAACCACATGGAAAACCATCTTCCGTGGTGATGTATCAGTACTCAGTAGAGCAGAATCTAAACTTAAATGCATAGATTTACACATAAGAAACAGTAGTCAATAATTGCACAGTTTTGGACTACTCATCGATTTCTTATGTGTTGCAAATCACAGACAAAGAAACCAAAAAGTCATGACACCATTAAAGTAGCAGACACAAAAACATCGCTTTCTCTGAAAGCCCTTTTGATAGGAAACAGCTTTATCAGAAAAAGGAATGGAACAAGGACGGAGAACAGGGGAAGTTGTCCTCCTAAAGAAGAAATAAAAAGAAAACAAATGGAAAGAGATAACGAGGAGATACAAATCAAATAACCCCTACCCAAATAAAACTCAAGCTGCTACCCTTTTCTTTCTATTTCAACTTCAAAATTTTTAATTTTCAATTTTCAAATTGAATGGGTAGAAACCCAAACACTAGCATTCTTGAATCTCAAGGCTTTTCACAAAATTATCCAAGTTATCATTATTTAAATTTATATGAATTCCAATCATTTGGATAACAAACAACTCAACTGAAGGCAATTTTGAAGAATTAAGAACTTAAGATTTCAATACACTAAAATGACAGACATGTCAAAAAATTGGGAGACGCATTAAGAAACACATAATATAGAAACAGCTCATAAAAACTTTTCCTGATAATCAATCAAGAAAAAACTGATTTCCTCTGTAAAAGCTTTTTCTCTTACTCTTATCTTTTATCCAATTCATCCAGCGACCAATAACATCATGCACATAATGTTTTAAAAGCCCCAATCCACACCAAGAAAATACATATATCATTAATTAATAAGGTCAAGTGAGTACATTGCAAATAAATAAATCACCATTAAAAAAACAAAACACAGAGAATAAACTGTCTCAGTTAAAATTTTATACCTTGAACCACAATTTGCAAGATATAGAATCCAGTTTTGCATGAAGAAGGCAACAATTCTCATCTTTATTCATCGAAGGGTTGCATATAATGCTCGTGTCCTCGCAACACCAAGTCTTGATTCACATCATTTTTGCGTGAATGATCCAACAAGCCCCATCGCCTAAACTCCATCACATATACAGTTGTAGAGAAAGAAGAAGACGAAACGCAGAAAACATTACTAATACATAAAACTTAATTCATTGGATTAAGTAAAACTGTAAAAGAGAGGGATGAGGATCATTGCACGCAAAAATGATATTAATCAGTCCACAGGAATTGTGAAGCCACGACCACCATGCTCAACCCTTCCTCCAAAACAAAACTTCACGTTATCTCTATCCATGGCTCTTTGAACCCTCTTGTTTGGTAGCTGAGAAAACAGGATGGAAAAGAAAAGAAAATCCAGAATATAACGACATCGAGTTTATGGTCAACCAAAACAGTAAAAATTCCAAATTCTTAAAAAGAATGAAAGATTTTTCAACCCTCTCGTTTGGGTTCTAGGAAAACAGTGACCTTTGGAAGAAGATTTCGCAGCAATCAAGCGGAACATATTGCTCTGTTAGTCGAGAAGACGTAGGAAAAGAAATTGAATTTGGGAACCTAGAAAAGTAGTATAAGTCAATTTTTCGGAAAATAAAAACAAGAAGGAAGGAGAAAAAAGTCAAAATTTGCACCTTTCATTTAAGGTACGAGGTGAAATGGTTGGCGGAGACACAGTAGAAATTTATAGAAAGAGGCGTTGCAGAAGTAGGTGGGTGAATAGGATGTGTGCACTCGTTTCATACAATCTCCAATGTTTTTTAACTTTTAGAAATCAATAACAGCCTGTTTGGTACGAGGGAAGAGTAGGAGGAGGGAAGGGAAATGAGGGAAAAGGGATAGTAGGCTTGTTTGGTACGAGGGAGGGGGGAGGAAGGAAAAGGGGAAGGAAAATGGCCATTTTGCCATCCGCCCAAAATTGGGCGAAAAAGTGGAGGAAAGCCAATTTTATGGGGTAAAATGATTTTTTTGCCCTTTTAACATTTTGAAAACCCACAATTGCTCCCCTTTTTTCTCCAAGCAAGCACCTATACATATATGCCTACGCCCACTGTTTTATATATATATATATACACACACACATGTGCGCGCACACACGTGAAGGCTTCCAAATCATTTTTAATATTTTAATAAATTATTAAAAGCATTTAAAATATATTTGAATATGAGAGGATAAAATTGTAATTCAATACAATACATCATTTCCCTCCCCCTTATTTACCAAACACACAAGAAGGAAAAAGAGTTTCCCTCCCTGAGAAAGGAAAGTCCATCCCTCCTACTTTCCTTCCTTCCATTTTTCCATCCCTCCTACCAAAAAAAATAAAAAAATAAAGGTTCTTCAAAAAATAAAAAATAAATTATTCCTAAAATATGTCCAAATGATCTAGCTTACCACTTAGGTCTTTTATTATTGGGAAGTTTGGCCAAAAATCCTATTTTAGGCTCATCTATTGCATAAAGTCCTCATTTAAGATTTTTAATACCTAAAGTCCTATTTAAAGATATTTTACTGCCTAAAGTCCTAATTTTAAAAAAAATTATTTATTTTATGACAGGATTACTCTTAGATTCCTAAGTGAACGAACAAGATCTCGCAACTGATGTGACTGTCTGTTTAGATCTGCAACTACATCTTTAAATCCAGTGGAGCTGCGTCTGCATCTTCGATATGCAACTATACTAATTGGAATAATTAGGCGGACCATGTCTACTGTGCTTGAGATAATGTTTATCTTGGTCGGTTTGGAATGCTTGAGGTGCTTGAGATAATGTTTATCTTGAGTCTGCCATAGACAATTTAGCATTATACGCTATACTAGTGGTTGACAACCATGATTGGAGAATCGAGGAGTTGCAAAAGCAATGGACAATTAGAGCGAGCTGCCTCCGAACCACTATTCTTCATCCACGAACATCGATGAGCATCAGTCCTCAGTGTCCTCGCCACCAATATGCAACTTTACAACAAAGGTTTCCATGGTGTTAACCTTCTTAATTAGTATAGTTGCATATCCACATGCTCTGAATTGCCATTCTTTTTACATATTCTTTTGAGCAAAGTTTTCTATGGCTCCGACCACTTCCTCTATATGTTCTTCAATCTTCGCAATTGTTAAACATTTCCAAAAGTGGAATTTCTCCACCTAGTAATGGAAAGTAATGAAAGCCCGGATTATATAAAAAAAAAAAAAAAAAAGCAGCAAGGAAGAAACAGAGTAATTCACGAACTTTTAAAAGAAATTGAAAGAAAACAGGGGACCTCCATTTGCCATGAAAATCAGTAGTAGACAGACATAACCGCCATTGAAGTGATACCAATAGAAGACATGATAGCAACAACAAGGCATGCATATCTCTCTGATCTTTTTCTTGCTAATCTATCTGCCACACGAAAAGCTGACATGTGTATCTTCGTGGTTTCCATAGTGTTAACCTTCTCAATTTCAATACAATCCTCTGTTTTCTTATCCAATACCAAGCATATGCTTAAGCTCTTGGTTCTGCGCAAAGGTAAAATCTGCCTTCGCTAGTAGGTCACCGGAAACAAAAGCATGGAGGTGTTTGATATGGAGTTGGGTTTTGGAGATGGGAAAATATTTCGGTCTATGACTTGAAGCGGCGGAAATTCCAGTCGCCATGGTGCTGTGTCTCCAAGCAACTTCTTCTTTGATAATGTGGCACATTGTAAATGCTTGGATATTTTTTTGGCAATATGAACAGTTAACTGCACCAAACTGTTGGCTTTATAACCCTAATTATTTATGGTCTCGAGAGTGTCTTTCTTCTTTAATCCCCTCATTCTCTTCTCACTACATGTACAAACTTGAGACAAATAAGATATTTTAAAATTTTTCCCTCT
Source organism: Hamamelis virginiana (assembly GCA_017140935.1). Taxonomy (NCBI): domain Eukaryota; kingdom Viridiplantae; phylum Streptophyta; class Magnoliopsida; order Saxifragales; family Hamamelidaceae; genus Hamamelis; species Hamamelis virginiana. Next base: position 8,798 of record JAESVK010066592.1, read on the forward strand.
AAAAAATTCATTTTTGACGTAGTGAAATGTATTTTCGGCGTAGCGAAATGAGTTTCCACGTAGTGAAATGCGTTTTCCAGCGTAGTGAAACGGGTTTCCGGCATAGTGAAATGGGTGTCTGATGTAGTGAAATGGGTTTCCGGCATAGTGAAATCCGGGGTCGAGCGTAATGAAATATGGGATTGGGGGTGGAGGTGACGTTGAAGGTTGTTGGAAAGGGTGTATTTTTGTCCAATTCATGCCAAAAGGACTTTTGGCATAAAAGATTTTTGGGAGGACTTTAAGCATAAAAAGCTTCTAAAATAGGACCTTTGTCTAATTTCCCCTTTATTATTTTATAAACTCTCTCCTTAATTATAAATGAATGGTTTAGATTTATTTGGGATATTTTATTTAAAAAAAATTGAGTGAAAATTAGTGAAATTTTTTAGATGTATAACTTTGCTATTAAAAGTAAGAAAAAAATTTACTGTTTATGTTTCTTCAAATTTGAGTAGAAATAATAAAGAAGCAATTAGCTCTTTGTTGGGGATGCAATGCGAAAATTCTTTAGAAACATATTTGGGATGTCCTATGGTTCAAGTTGAAGTGAACAAAAATTATTTTAAGGATCTTTGTGACAAGGTTCAAAATTATGTCCAAAGTTGAAAGAATAAATATCTTTCTAGAGCAGACAGATCGGTTCTTATTAAAGCTAATTCTTCTTCTATTCCAATTCATTTGATGAGCTCTTTAAATTTTCTACGGGAACTAATAAATTGTTGGATAGCTATAATAGGAACTATCTTTGGGGTAATAAGCATGAAAGCAATTTTAACATGCCTCTAGTTTCTTGGGATAAAGTTTGTAGGCCTAAATCTGAAGGTGGTTTGGGTTTTCGTAGGATGGAAGATTTTAATGTGGCTATGATTTCTAAATTAGGTTGGCGTATTGTTACTGATGATAACAATTTATGGGTAAAACTTATGAAGGATAAATATTTAAAAAGGAATAATTTTTTGAGGCTACAGTAGGGAAAATGCTTCGTTTGTGTGGCGAAATATTCTAAAATATAGGAATTGAATTTCATTAAAAAGGGTATTATATGGATTGTTGGTAATGGTTAAAGTATTTACTTTTGGGTTGATAATTGGGTTTATAATAGGCCTCTTATTAATTTTGTTCGTGAATATGTTAGGAGTAATATTGATTTAAATTTAAAAGTTGATACTTTTATTGATGGTGTATGTTATAAATGGAAATTAGATTCTGTTGTTGGAATTCTACCTCAGGATATTATTAAGGAGACTTCCTCTATTCCAATTCCTATTACTGATGTTGATGATAAATTTTGCTGTGGTTATTCTAATGATGGTAAATTCTCGGTGAAATCAGCAACATGGCTTAACAATGCAAATGATCATTTTATTCATCCCAAAGCTAATTTATTAAATTAGATTTGGAAAAGGGATATTATGCCTAGGATGAAATTTTTCATGTGGCTCTTGATAAGGAATAGCATTCCTAACAAGGATTTTCTTGTTAGAAGAGGGTATTAATATTCCTAATGGGTGTTCATTTTGTGGCATTGAAGGAGAAGATATTAGTCATATTTTTAAAGAATGTTTATTAGCTAAAAATATATGGAACCATATGGAGAATAATTGTCCTACTCCTTGTGATTTTGAGGGATCCTTTATTGATTGGATAAATTTGTTTTGTGACTCTAGAAATAGGTTTTTTTGCCAAATATCATAAACCATTTGAAAAAGTTTGTATTATTACTTGGTGCATTTGGGAATCATAGAAATGATGTTATATTTAAAGGTTTGCATCCTTATCCATCAAAGGTCTTAAATAATGCAACTAGCTAGGTATTTCCAAGAGGTGTTTAATGTGGATGATGATATTTTTGGAAGCAATTTTGTTGTGTGTGATAATGATACAGGTAGAAGATTAAAGCAAAGCATAACTATTATATGGAAACCGCCTGGTGTGAATTGGTACAAACTAAATTTTGATGGATCGAAGAAATATGATAAAGATATGGCAGCTGGTGGATGTATTTTAAGGAATGAATTTGGAGATATTGTTGCTGCAACTTCATTCCCTTTTGGCAAAGTTTCCGTCCTAGTTTGCTTTGAGGAATGTCTTAAAAATGGCATAAAGGAGAGGAATCAAGTTTCTTCAAGTTGAAGGTGATTCTAAGATTGTGATAAATGCTATGTTAGGGAAATGAAATATTCATTGGAGTATTAGTATTATTAGGGAGGATATATGTAAGCTTATTGAGGGTTTTGACAAGGTTATTTTTAGTCATGTCTATAGGCAAGCTAATAGGGCAGCTATTTGTTTGGCCGAGATGGGTCACGGTTTAGAGTCAGAGTTAGAATAGACAAACAATTTTCCAACTAAATTTTGGAACATTGTTGTAGAGGATGTTAAGGGTGTGGGTCTTCTCCGATATATTTGATCCATTAATGATTTTTTTTTTTAATAAAAAAAAATGTTAGAAAAAAATATAAAAAATCTCTAACACATTCAATGTATTTAAAAAGAAAAAAAATGTAATAAAGAAGAAATTAAATTCACCCAATATCCTCACAAGTCTCACCCTTCTACATTTGGTTGTAAAGAAAGTTATACAGGAAAGGAAATGAAACTTGTTTTTCTAAAACATTTGGTATATGAGAAGAGCGGTGTTAGGCGTCCCATACAGAATTGCCGTTTCCATTTCCCGTCCAACAGTGAAAATGTTGGACACAGTAAAAATCTATTTTTTTTTTTTACTGTGTTTTTATCATTTTTACCGTATGTTTTTTTCCTGTGATTTTTGGGTTTTTACTGTCTTTTTTTATTTTCATTGTTTTTTTTGGATTTTCACTGTAGCTTTTTTTTTTTTTTTTTAATTTTAACTTTTAGTCTTTTTTTTTTTTTTGGGTTTTCGTTAGCTGATAGTAAAAAAGAAGACCAACAGTGAAAATATTGGACACAATAAAAATCCGTGTTTTTTTCATTTTCACTGTGTTTTTTTCCTATGTTTTTTGGGTTTTCACTGTCACTTTTTAGTTTTCACCGTCTTTTTTCTTATTAGCACAGTAAAAAAGAAGACCAAACATTTTTACTATGTTTTTATTAGCACAATCAAAGAGTTTTTTACTATCTTTTTTTTTTTTTTTTATGAGGACAGTAAACATTTTTACTGTGTTTTTATTACCACAGTCAAAAAGTTTTTTACTGTTTTTCTTTAATGAGCACAGTGAAAAAGAATAAGAAGAATAAGAGAGAGAGAAAAAGCTGAAGCACATCCGACAAAAGCTGAAGCACTTCTGACGAAAGCCTGAAGCAGCTTTTGAATTCAGTCCGTTAATAGTGAATGGAGAGAAAGGGGAAAAGAGAGAAATGCATATCTGGTATGCTATCTTTATCTAATATTTATCCCATCTTTATCAATAATAAATATGAGATAAAAACGAAGAGTTTTATGTTGTGGCAAACACCACTTTAGACGAAAAGTAAGACGGGATGAGACACGAGAACATTAGCATTTTCCATATGAGAAAGTTATAAGAAAATAAAAACTTTAACTTTCTCGTGATGATTTTTTTTTGGTTAAAAATGCAAAATATGTTTTGCGGGAATTATTTTATGTAAAAAGAATTTAGTATTGGGTTCATAACTTTCCCACTCTTTTCTTTAAAAATCAATTGCACAAAAAGTGAGAGAAAATATTTTTCTTTTCCATTTTAATTTTACTTTTCTTCCCTTTTTGGTCCATCAAATGGAACCTATCATCTTCCAGTAATTTCTCCGATCACTCATCTAAAAATTGAATAACCCAAATATTACGACCCAAATAAGTGTATCTCATATACTAAAGAAATATCAACAGTTTCAATGGTTTACCTTTAAATATGAGCAATAGCAACACCATCAAAATTACTAAAGAAACTAGCAAGGTTCTCAATTAATTACAAATGTTTAAATAAGGCTTGTTCTTTGCTAGAATAATATTGATAATTAAAGGGAATAAAATTTCCCCACCAATCAAAAGTCTACGCGTGGCAATACTAGACAAAGACGTCGAGCTAACCAAGTGGCTGCCCCTGTTTGGCTAAGCCGAGCAGCTGGTCAAGAGCCTTCTCCACCTCACTTTGCCATGCTACTAGCCTCGCTTATCTGTCCAGTTTCGGAGGTTGGCTAACAAAGATAACTAAAAAATTGCATTTCCGATTTTTCGACCTATCAATAAGCCCATTTGCATTATCTATCTAATATGCCACAGCTGAGGGAATTGACATGATGACTGGCCACCCAGCCATCAGAGGGGAAGTCTCATTACCCATCGAACATGGCAGGTAAGGGGGCAAGTATAAGCACCTTACTATAACACTCATCGTGTGAGGAATAATATGCACTGCTATCACCATTCTGTAATGTGGTATTACACAATCCAATTATGACGTGTAAAGGACTAGGTCCAACCAAATGGCTCCTACGATGGCATGGCCATTAAAGGAATGCGAGCTAATAACCAAACAACACATACACGAAATCCAAGAAGTACGATAGTCTTATGGCTTCAATCCAACTTTGTTGTATGGTTTTGATGATAGCAAACATTATCTTGTATTTCTAATGGTTTGTATTTTAGTGTAAATTTGAAAAATAGAAACCAAGACATCAATGAGGCAAATCAAGGAAAGCCAAGCTTAAGCACAAAATTGGAAGATCGTTAAAGCTAAGCTCAAGTGGATTAATTGCTTAATCACTAAGGAGCAAAGAGCAAAGAGTTAAGGCATTAAAGTTCAAGAATGAAGCCACGCACAAGGATTGAAGACTCATTTGTGAAGAATTTGTAATTGCCTTTATATAACAGTGTTAGGATTTATTTGTATAAATCCCTCTATATATTTGAACTCTCTTGACTCATGACCTTGACCTAGTTGGACTTTAGGACTTCTTTTGTTACATTCTTGATTGAGTCCCAAGGATGCCTTGCTATTTGGTTCAAGTTATTTTGCTTTGGCTTCACTCAAACTTATTTTATACTTTGACTATAGGCAAAATCAGGCTTGGCTGTTTAAATGGGTTCATAGGCCGTTAGAAGGGGGCCGTTAGAAAGGAGCCAATAGAACAAGTTTAGTTACTATTTAAACGGGATAGTAGCTATGTTTTGGGGACTTACTAGCATTTGAACGATTCTTTAGTTTTTGCCTAGGCCATTCAAACAGGAGTCATAGTTGTTAGAACAAAACTTTAAATTTAGTTCAAACAACTAGTCTGTTAGAACTAGTGTTATTAAACCCGGACCAGACCAGCCGGTTCAACCGGTTGGACCGGGAACCGGTCCCCTCTCCGACTGGTTCAACCCACAAAAACCCGTTTTTCAAATAATCCATTCAACCCGGCGGTTCAACCGGTTCAATCGGTCAAACCAGTTAAAAAACCGGTAAACACGGTTTTTTTTTTTTTTTTTTTAAATAATTTTTTAAATTTTTTTTAAGGTGCTAAAATGACTAAAATAATCCCAATATTTGTAATGACTGCACATAAATTCAAATATATGAATTGATTGTACGAACATTTAAAAAAAAATTATATTTTGAATCATTTATAGCTTTTATTCTAATAAATAAATAAATAAATAAATAAATAATATATTTATGACGTCACAGTTCAACCCGGCGGTTCAACCGGTTGACCCTTAACCCGGTAACGTTTCCGGTTCGATGAACGATCCGGTTTTTAAAACACTGGCTAGAACGAGCTTCGAGCCGTTCTAACAGGTAAGTGCAGAAAAGTGTACAACGACTAGTTTTTTTGTCTTCCAACGACCATATTTGACACTAGGCTTATTGTTAGAGGTATGCCCTAAAACCAATCCTAAAGGGCATATCAATTTCATATTATATTAATTTGAAGGTACTACTTGTCGTGTATATTAAATATATACGATAAGGTCCATGAATAAATGATAAAAGAAATATGTATCTCAAGTTGTTGAGATATGGCGACTCATATTTCTCATACACATTTATTCTAAAATAGTTCCTGCTCATAGGTTTATTAAAGTGGACATTTAATAAACCATTAAGAGTAGCACAAATTTAAACTAGCTCCAATGGGAGGATAGGTAGTCTTTCCTATCTGTGTAGTGACACTATAGTTAATCTGTGGGTGCATATTAGAGAATATATACACTGAACGTGATCTGCAATAATATTCTTATGGAGTTTAAGTCAAAAGAATAGTCTTATGTTACATCCATTAATTTGGTAATCCTTAAACCTGAGATATCATAACTGTTTTATGCTTGAGTTGTTGGGGTTTGATAGTATCTTGTACAGCCTTAACCTTAAGAATCTAATCAGTACTCATTGGCTCTAATAAGTTTTACCTAAAGATAGATGAGTGGTCAATAAGGAATCATCACTCTCACTATTATGAGAGAGAATGTCAAGGTTCGTTCACAAAGATAATTCTTAGTTTGAAATCCATGGCCATGGTGATAGTTGAACTGTGAAATAGTTTCATCAGGTTTATCTTATTGAGAATTATATTTTATAGAACATATAACAAGTTTTTAAGATAGGGTTTGACTTAATAACCATGCCCAATTATCTTAACAGTGACATTATGAGATGAAGGATGAAGTAACAAGAAGGGTTCATTTTAGTTTTACTATTCACCCAAACCTAGGGTACGTCATGATATGTTGCTAGACGTCACTCATGACCAGTGAAGGCCTATTGATAAAGTGTTATCAATGAGGGCAAAATTGGAATTGTTCCAATTGAACCTTAAAATAGAAAGTTTCTATTTTGGGAGACATTAAGATGTCCCTGTCCACTGCTGGGTTGGGGCGAACCCAAAGGGTTACACACAAAAGGACACAAGTGAGTTCTTTAAGTTAGGAGAGGGGTAAGTTTCTAATTTATGTAACTTACTTGGTCTCTTTAATTAATTGTTAATTAAGGAGGACTAAGTTGCAAAAATTAGAAACCCTAGTATTTGATATAAATACACTGGAATGAGTGCATGCTAGCACTAAGTCCATTCAACCCTAAAAGAGAAAATGATGCTATCATCACTTCACTCCATTTATGGCCGTGACCTAGGGGCTGCCCCCTTGGCCGTGAGTTGCTTTCCTCTCCCTCTCCACCTTGCTTTGCTCAAGAGTTGATCAAGAGCAAGAAGCTTAAGGAGTCGTGAGTTCGTGTGGATACCGTTGGAAGCTTCATACGTTTGAAGCTTGGATTCGATCGAGGTTTCATAAAAGGCAATCATCAAGTAAGTATATTTAAAGTTGTTTAAATATTATTCTTGTATTATTCATGATCTTATGCTTGTTTCATTTTTCTGCTGGAATGTGAGTAAAGGATTTCTTGTTTTATAAAATTTTGTTTTATGTCTTCCGTTGCGAATCCTTCCTGCGCACATTCTTTCACTTATAAATACCCATTATTTGGGTCTTGTTTGGGCTAATGAACATACACAAACATAAGCCTACATAGTATTCATCATTTTTATGTGATTTAAGCCCTTGTAACACATTCTTTCTTGAGCCAATTAGTTCTAATCTTTGAGAGATATTAGTGTGAGCTTTATTCGTACTTATCTACTCTTTGAGGGCTCCCAATTGTACATGAAACTCATTTGTAATCTTGTTGTAGAAAAGTTGGGCTATAACCTTATGACAAGGAGTGAGAGTGTGTTTTTTAATTGTATGATTTAATCTCTACTAGAAATGATATTGGGTTTTTCTATCTTGACCTGGAAGAAGGATAATGTAAAGGTTTTTCCACCTTGTAGAAGTAATCCATAGTGGACTAAGGAATTCTTAAGTTATAAGCTTAAAGCGTGGACGTAGGAGAGGAGTGCTGAACCACATTAAAATCGTCGTGTTTGATTTTTCTCTCCCTTATTTTTTACAAGTTATATTTGTGCATTTGTGTTTGATTTCATGTAAATTGCATAGTTATATGTTTTTATTTAATTAGTTTTTCACTATTACAAAAATAGATTTTAGGGACACTTTTTTTTTTTTTTTTTGCACATTAAGGACACTTTAGGAAAGTGTCACAAAAACTACTTTAATATGACACTTTTATAAAAGTGTCCCTATTAGATAAAATTTTGTGACACTTTTTGATCAAGTGTCCCTATAAACATACTTTTAGCAACACTTTTATGAAAGTGTCCCTATTAGATAAAATTTTGCAACACTTTGAATGAAAGTGTCCCTATAAACATACTTTTTGCAACACTTTAAACAAGCGTGGCCAAACTTTCCAAATTTTTTTACTGATTCCCCTTTTCATTTCCCCTCGAAATCAAATATATACTAAATTAAGCCCTCCTCTCTCTGCTCTTTCTCTCCCCCCGACGCTGCAAGCCCTTGCTCATTGTCGTTGCTGCGGATGCCAATTATCAGTGTCGTCGCCTCACCGGTTGTCTTCTCCTCGCCGGTCGTCTTCTCCTCACCTCAACATCTCAAACCCTAGCCTTGCTTTTGATTCCATGGTCGCAACGCCTAAATCGAAACCCTAAGTTGAAATCCATCTCAGCGCTTGAAGCTCTCTCACTCACAGTCGAGCACCGGTCGGCTAACTTTATCTCTCATCACAAGTAAGGTTTAATTTATTGAGTTATGATTTGTTCATCTTTGCTTGTATGTGGTGTATGCTGATCCTGCTCATTTTTTGAAGAATAGATGGGTGTAGGTTGTGTGCCATGTTCTGGTTTTGGTTCTGCTCGATCAGTTTGTTTGTGTGTTTTTTTTTTCCCTTTTCTTTCTGATGCTTTGGCCTGGGGTATAATATGTTGGTATTTGATTCTATTTGTTACTGAAGTTTTTGTCTGCTGCCTCTATATGCTGTTGTTGTGATGCTAAGCTGATATGCTGAAGTTTCTATTTCACTTTATGCTTAGTTTGGTAAAAGAAATGGAAGAACTTAGCTTTTAATTGTCTTAGTTATTGTGTAGTTATGTACTTGATACCTATTCAATCATGATCTGGATTGTGGAAGATGACATTAAGGAGCAGTCCAGCCTTGTCTTGGGTGCTTGAAAATCTATGCTTGTCGATAGTCAACAATGAAGATCTCATTTATTGCACATTAAGGACACTTTCCAAAGTGTCGCCAAACACTTATGGGGACACTTTTTAAGTGTCCTCTTTTACACTTTTTGTAGTAGTGTTTATATATATATATATATATAGAACTTGAAATTCTGAGGAAACAATTTCTTAAATGAAAATGTTGCTTTTAATTACCCAGCCATTAAATGGTGATCAGTTGACAGTAATGAAACATAAACAATCACACAGAATAACACCAGATATACGAGGAAAACCCTAACGGGTAAAAAACCTCGGGAGCACAGAAATCACTAAGAAATAATCACCATAGTACAAGAAAGGTAACACTACCAACAATGACGCTTGAATCCACAAACCAGTAGAATCCCTTTCTTTTACAAGCAACCTGCGAGTCCACGCAGCTTTCA
>JAESVK010066593.1:0-11108 GCA_017140935.1 Hamamelis virginiana
AATTAAAGCATATATACGAATGTATAGGATTTGATTCAGATGGCACACACGACAATTATAGCCGTCTCTGATGTGTGAATCACAAACGGTAGTGATGCATCCTACACTTGAGCTGGCCTCCCAATATATATACATATACAAACATGATCCATTAAGGTCCGGACCTTAAATTAATTTGGGGTCCACTCACCATTTCTCACACAGCCGATGGTATTTTGAAAAAATAGCTGCTGGATTAGATAATCTTCTTATGTATATTATGCCTGTCAAAAATTACAGTGATCCAACAATCGGTTTTCAAAATACAGTCCGTGAAACACTCTAACAGTATTTACCATTAGATGCTGTAATAACTGTTTAACAATCTGTATCTTGATCGAAAACCGACCGTTGGATCACTATGATTTTTGGCAAACATGACATACGTTACAGGAGTATCTAATCAACGGTTGATTTTTCAAAATACCTATCCCAACTATCCTAGTGAGGAGTGGACCGTAAAAAGGACCCAATGCATCATTTCTATATATATATATATATATATATATAGATAGATAGATAGATAGATAGATAGATAGATAGAGAGAGAGAGAGAGAGAGAGAGAGCTGATCGGTTGCAGTCCGGACTGCAAGTGGACTGCACGGCCATTTGGCCGTGTTCCGGTGGTCGGTTCCAAATTCCGACCGTTGGATATGATGCTCACCCCCTGCATGCCACGCCTACAAAAAATCATGCCGATCCGACTGTTAGAATTTTGTAAAACCAGCCTTAAACACAAATGAAATTTATATATAGTCTTTGGTAATTTCAGTCTACTTAAGGCTGGTTTTTCAAAATACCTGTCTCAACTATTCCAATAAGGAGTGGACCGTATTTATCCAAATGGGGTTCGGACCCCAATGGAACATTTTTGTGTGTGTGTGTATATATATACTCAAGAAAGTAATAGGTGACCTAAGTGTAAAACATATTTTGAAAAACTGACCGCTGGATTAGATATGCCTCTTATGTATATCATGTTTGACAAAAATCACAGCGACCCAACAATTTGTTCAAGGAGAAAAAAAATGATAAAAAATAGTGACATGCATTTTGAAGGACAAAAAAGTTACAGTTTTTCATACTGATATTTTTCAAAAAATGACCTTTAGATAACTTTAATTTTTGGCAAGCATGACATGCATAAGAGGAGTATCAAATCCAACGGTAAGTTTTTCAAAATACATTGTGCAAGTGATTCTAATTGAGGTCATCTCATGCAACTTGCATAAGGTGCATCTTACCTTAGCATTTCTAATATAAGAAAAGCTTGTTACCTTAGAGTGTAGGCACTGAACGACCGGAGCTGTTGGAGAGAGAAGCTGCTGTTGGAGCTGTTGGAGAGATGCTGCTATTGGAGCTGTTGGGTGAAAACGTTCTGAGCAGAGATCCAAAGTTCTACTCTTATATGCTAAGGTTTAAGTCACCTTTTATCTGTGTAGATGTGGTTGCATTAGTTTTTATTAAGTTACTTTCAAATTTCAAAATTTTACTTGATCTACGAAATTGGATGATAATCATTTTTAATTGACTTTATGGGTGATATAATATTTGTAAAATTTTCATATTAGAAATAATTGCGACAATCGAGCACTTATATAGTATAAAAATTTTGATATATGAAAATATAATTTGAACATAACTCTAAAGAAATATATAAAAAGATAACTCTCCAAAAGTAATTTTAGAAAAACTAATGCAAATGAAGTCTTAATTTCTTTGGTTGGATAAATCAGTGTGCTGAAATTATTTATTATTATCACTTTATTAAAACTCTCTTTTTACCTTAAATGGTTTGATCTAGCTAGTTGTAATTTATATATTTAATTATGGATTGAGTTTATATATATTTTACTGTGTTCATGGTCTGTCGATCTAATGATATATATTCTCAGTTTTTTGAGAACAAATTTCAAATTCGATCATATGAAAATTTATCATTATTCATTATTAATATTAGGAGAAGGTTGAGGAAGCCTCTTATATATATATATATATATATATATATATATATATTTTGAAGACAATACAGAGTAAATTATTGTGCTACTATTACTACATTAACCGAATCCTCTGCTTGGAAAAAGGTGCTTGACTTGACTTGGGTTGTTACGACTCTACTTAGGTTATAACAGGATCAAGACACGTCCATCGATTGGGGATTCAACAGTTGGGATTTATTTTTACGGCAAAATGACACAATCACGTGTTTTAACGGATGACGATTGCCAATAACATGTTCCATCCAATTTCTTTTAAAATCCGACTAGTATTCTTTTATATCAATATATGTACAAGTATGACGTGAAGTATGATGTGAGGTGTGACATCTATGTGGTCGGGGGGATTCGTGGAAGGGCCCATCAAAATTGTGTTTGGAAATTAAGAAATTGGTTTATGGAAAGTAATGAGCCTTGATTTCTTTCCCAACCTATAGGCCTTATATTAAAGTAAGATTGGGTTTATTTGAGTATTGCTACAGATTCTGTACGAATTTCCATTTTTTCAATACCCGTTGGATGTGGTAACATGACTTGGATATACCATGCAAGTAATTTTGATTGTCAACCTCAGTGTATTTTCATTGTCAACCTTTGTGTATTTTTGTTGTCATATTTTCACTATATTGGGAGTCATCACCAACAATGACTCAGTTTTTTTATTTTAGTTTAGTGAGATTCACTATCTTTTTTGAATTTTTATTGTGGTTTTTTTTTTTTTTTTTTCACTTCCAGTTTGTTTTTTCCTTTTTCATTAGTTGACAGTAAATAAGAAGAAAAAGGAAGTTCTTTTTGGGTTTTTACTGTCTTTTTTATTTTCACTATCTTGGATTTTTACTGTAGTCTTTTTGTTTGTTTGTTTTTTTTTTTCATTGGTTGACAATAATGTTTTTTAATGGTAAAATTAAATTTTTTTTTTTTTTTTTTAATAAAAAAATATAGTAAAAACCCAGAAAAAAATCCAAAAAAGACATCGAAAACACAATAAAGCACAATAAAAACCCATAAAAATGAAATGAAAACCCAAAAAAAACTCAATGAAAACCTAAAATAAACACAGTGAAAACAAAAAAAAATACTGTAAAAACCTAAAAATAGACAGTGAAAATACACCATGACAGTGAAGATACACACAATAGTGAAAGTACACCCAAGACACTGAAGATACAAGGACAGTGAAAATACACTTCATGACAGTGAAAATACGAGGACACTAAAAATACACTTCATGACAGTGAAAATAGAAGACAGTAAAAATAAAAATACACTTTAGAACAGTGAAAATAGAAGATAGTAAAAATTCACCATTAAAGATGGTTAATGTGGTCTCGGAACATCCCACGTCATGTTGACAAATAGGATGGGAAGGCCTAATGTGGGAAAAATTACGGTAAAAGTAGCATTTTCTGATTTATTTTATTCCAAGCTATAGGCCTTATATTAAAGCAAGATTGGGTTTGTTTTATTTCTTAAAGCTTTCTTTTGGTAGCTTATGTTTAGAGAATATAACATGAGAAAGGTGTGCAGAAGTGAGGCACCTGAAATTGGTTAGTTTCATAAGGATGGAATGAGAGAGCAAAGAGAGCTCGGGTGAAGGCAGAGGGTGTCGAGGTATTAAAGTAGATGTGTGTGGTTCTTCCTTTAGGGTTTTGAGAGTGAGTTGTGTGGGGTGTACAAGGGTTTAAGGGCTTGGATTTTGGGTATAAACTTGAGTGGGAACATCTTGTACTGTGCATCTCATTTTTCTCATAGTGAAAAGAAAGACGTAACTAGCTACTTTCGTTGATGTAAGCATTTTGGGCCAAACCACGTAAATCCTTGGCGCATTAATTCTATTGTGCGTACAGGGGTTGAGCAAGGATTTAATATTGGGGTGGGCTATGTTAAAGAAGTAATAACCTAAATATTATAAAGTAAATTTAATTATGATTAATTTTTAATTTATGTCTACACAACTATATAAAGATTCGACTAAGACAAAAGAAAATATATATTCGAGCATTACAAAGACTAGTACAAAAGAAATAATAATAAAAATACACCATCGAAGACGGTCGTTGTCTCCTTGAGATGAGGGATAGGGTGAGAAAGAGTAAGAGAGAGAAAGATGCCAAATGAGGCAGCTAGGGCTGAAGAGAGAGATCAAATGAGGATATTAGAAATTCGGTACTTTGGGCTAAAATATTTTATGGTGTAATGATATAATATATGACATACAATAGAAATAATAATAATAATAATTGATTTCAATCATTTGACTAATCAACATTTTCTTCACTGCAATGACTATTTCCATTACCAATAATATTGATGCTATATATAGATAACTTATCTCACAATTTATTTATAATAATAATAATAGAGAAACAATTAAGTTCTCAACTGGATGATACATTATTTAATAATGGTGTCACCCCTAGGAAACAAGATGTACCCTCTAAAGTGCCCCACACTTACCGCCAGGTCCCCCAAACGTGAAGGTATAACCCATTTCAAAACGACCCCCAGTTTTATCATTTTTAAGTCCATAACAAGCAGGACTGTCTACATATTCAACTCCCCTGTCATCAGCTGGGATAGCTGACCCATTATTCTCATTTATGAAGTGAACTTCCCTAAAGTAACAGGCATGTTTATAATAACCATCCGGCATATGACCATTCCCCATGGGAGGACTAATTCCATCATTTCCTGCCTTGGTAAATCCTCCATATGCTACAAGCATTGCACCATCATTTAAGTGACTGAATATTTCCTTTGGCCAGTACCCAACCACAACATTGTCCTGAGAAAGCACAAACCACCAATGCCCAGTTTGTCGATCCTGTAAATTAAATTGAAAATTAAAGCAAATGAATAATAGAGAAATAATATATAATGATGGTAATGATGATTATGGTCGCCATAAACTTCAAAAAGAATTATTAGAATGAAAATTAATCGATTTTACCTGATAAATGAGGTATTTAATATCATACTGGCCCCCTCCATAGGTAGAAGTTGGGCCTACGTCTTCGTCAAGGGTTATTTCTTTATTTGTTTGTACAAAACCTGGGCAAAGAGCATTGAAACATCCAGTTTTATTGGTACCGCCACCCTGTTGATCGAGATGGAGATTAAGCCATCAATAACATAGCATAATTCAATTATCAGGTAAAATAATTGAATGATTTTGATATATACTTACTGTCCAATATGAAAATAACCGAGTGAGACCATCCCCATTCACAGTTGGAGATACCTATTAAAGTGTAAAAGATGTTAAGAGTACTCTTATATCGATTTATAAATATTATATGCTATTATTAAATTCCAAAAGCAATCAAACCAACTCAAAATATTGATTTATCCATTCCTCTAGAAATTAAAAAAACCATGGGAGGGATGATATTGTTAAGTTATGGTTCTCTATGTAAATGATTTAAAGCTCATTTGGCTTATTTTTTTTATATAATAAAATTCATTTTTTGCTGATAAAAAAAAATAATCTAAAATTCATTTCGAAGGATTATTTATTCACGTATTTTTTTAAAGTCATGTTCAAACAATTTCTTCATTTATCAAAATTTTCATTTTAAAAGTGCTTGTGGCAAAAGTTGGAGCCCCCTAGTTCCTGGTAGAACAACTTTTAATTAGTATGAAAATTTTGTCATCTATATATGCTATCATATCACCCCTCAAGTCATCTAAAAGTGTTTATCACCCCATCTCTTAAATCAGGTAAAATTTTAAAATTCAAAAGTGATTTTATGAGAAGTTAATGCAAAGGGTCCTTACCATCCATCCTGCACTTATAACACTATATTCTTCTGCAGGACCATTTTGGATCCATATATTTGCCGAGCTAGTTTGGTCTTGAGTGACACTCACATTGTATAGTGAAATAGATCCGCTGGCTCCATAGTATGTCATATCTTCTTTCATCCTTACCGCAGCTATCTGAGTACCATGCACAAGCATTTAAAGATTGTAAAAGTTAATGGAATCCATTAATTGGACTAGCGGAGATTAATTATCTGTCCCATATATTTTTATATGGTCCATATATTTTATTGTTCTCTCTCACAAAAGTCCACCTTAAAAAACTCATTTATAAAAAAATACCTATGATTGGTTTTTCAACGTGGACTTCTGTTAGAAGATATTGGAAAATGGGTCATATAAGTGAGACAGATGATCTCCACTCCCATTGGATAGGGGAGAGAGAGAGAGAGAGAGAGAGAGTGTGTGTGAGAGAGAGAGAGGCGATTACGTACATGTCGATCACCAGGGTAGCTAGCTTGTTGGCCAATATTAGGAATTGAAAGGGATCTAACCCTTATTAAATCTTCCTTACTAGTTCGCTTTATGGGTACTGTTCCAGAAGGGCACGCTTCCCTTGTGGACCTCAGCCGTAAAGACTTTGCTCCTGGTGAAGTTTTTAGCATGCTAGCCATAGCAGGAAATGAATTGGGTCTCAACTGTAAGTCATTGTAAGTAGAACATGTGCTTAATTAGTATGATTAGATCCATCTAGGCAAACTAAATTATCTAGTAATTTATTTTCTTTTCAAAATAGTGAGTATGGAATTTATAAATAAAAGATACATAAATAATAATGAAAAATGGTAAATGGACCAAATCTTGTACCAAATTTTTTAAACCAAATGATGCGGCAGCAAAATATTTCATCTACTTTCGTGCATTTTTGAAATGCACAAAATTAAATAGAAATTCAGTTATACTGCAACAACATTTGATTTAAAAATTTTGGTCTAAAACTTGGTCCAGCTAGCATTACTCAATAATATATAATACCTGCACTTTGTGTCTTGATTGGCCAAAAAAAAAAAATACCTGCACTTTATGATTCTTGAGCGAAGGATGATCAAGTGCTGGTTGTTTATTGATGTCAACGCAATCAATGATATCGCCCACCTTAGTCTTTAAAACAAAAACATCGGGCATTATAAATTAATGTTGTTAGTGAAACAATTTGGTTCATAGTATCATTTACCAACAGTCTGTCAAAAGGGTTGTGATTTGAAAATTAATTTATGAATATGCGTCTAGAACATAAACTTGCAAACTTGCCAAGAACACTGAATGTCCTTCCTTTGTTGGCTGTGGCCATAACAAGATAAACAGACAAAGTTGTTAAATACCTTTACACCACAAGATTATTATATGATCGATGCTTCCATTTTTTTTTTTTAGTGGCCATTATAGATTTTCAGGGTTAAATGATATATAAAACATAACGTTAAATTTCAAATTTCATGGAATACCCAATAATACCAAAAGCTCTAAACACCTTTGATTATTTGGAGTATATATATATATTTGCACACAATACCTGAATAGTCTTGATGGGCGGCTTATTGAGAATTTTGAGCTGTCTTTCCAATTCCAAATCCTCTTCCTTTGAAATACTAATCATAGCCTTAGCCTTGCTGCAAAAATTGCTTGTACAAATAAACAATATGACTAGCATTGATATCACTTTCAAAGCCATGATGACGTAATCCACTCAACACTTACAGAAAACCCAAACTCTCTCAAACACCCTACAATATCACTCTCTATCCATATCCATTTATTTATAGATGAGATGGAAGGCAAACAAATGTTAATATGGTAAGAATAATTAATGCTATACACCCTGTCAATTTTATTGCCTAATATGGAAGTCATAAAGGCATTAATGTACGATATAAATGGTAATGCTATACACCCTGTCAATTTTATTGCCTAATATGAAAGTCATAAAGGCATTAGAGTACGATATAAATGGTAAGTGATAAATTGTATTTTCCTATTTGAAAATAATTCCCATTAATCCATAGAATTAACCGAGTGTTTTAAAAGGAGAAAACGTTTATAAGAGGTTTCTATAGATTGGACAAATTGGGAATGGCTTATTTACGGGAGAAATAAGTGTCAGTGCTGCTGTTTTTTTTTTTTTGGGTCCTATTTTTGTATTGCTGCTGGTTTTATTTTTCTGTTGGTGTTGAGAATAGGGCTTGTTTTGGTTATTGTTTATTTGTTAATCTCTTGGGGCTTGGCTGTTACCACGGTATTCCTTCGCCATAAGTGAAGGTTTTTTAATAAAAAAAAATAACTTTGAAAAAAAAAAAAAGGCAAGTCATTTTCCTTCTTATGAGGTGAAGCTTAAGCCCCCACATATGGTAACAATTTATTTCTAAAATAGTTACTATTATTCTCCAAATAAATATCCACATCTGAACGAGCCGGTTTGATTCTTATAAATCACATGGATAAACCTATTGCTATCCAAATGAACGGGTTTTGCATGAAGATAATATTATTCTGCCATGTATATAAATGATTGCTCCTAGGAATGGACTTATTTTGCTAATGATCTAAAATTATACAAGAATTTGTATTGAAGGAGATGCTTAGCTAACAATTAATAGTACATCAGTACATGTATATAACTTTAATATAAAAAGTGTTCTTAGAGTATTTATAATTTGGATAAGGATTGTATTAATATTATTACATCATATAGAAGGGAATAATATTTGATGTCAAATTTTCCTTCAGATATTATGCCTATTAATTATTTACGAAGAAGTGTTAAGTAGTGTGCATTGATATTGATTTACTAGCTAAACCACTATATATGTATATACAGAATTGCTATTATCAGGTCAAGCTGACGCAAAGCTATTTTTTTAGAAAGAAATTGCGTCAGGTCACCTCCATATGGCTAGTTTTAGAAGAGATTTTGTAAAACCGGCTGTTAAATTAAATACATATCTTTTGTATATCATGCTTGCAAAAAATCACAGTGATCCAATAATTGGTTTTTGAAAAATGACATCGTGAAAATATGCAACTTATTTATTTTTCAAAATATCACCATTTTTCTACAGTCAGTTTTTTAAAAAGTCAACAGTCGGATCACAGAGATTTTTTGCATGCATGACATATAGAAGATGGGTAACTAATCCAACGGTTGATTTTACAAAATTTCATCTCAAACTGGCCATATGGAGGTGACCTGATAATAGCATCTCTGTGTGTGTATATATATATATACAGGAAGTCTGAGTTCAGGTCGGCCTCATTTAAAAAAAAATGTGGTCACCCCATTTTGGGAGTGATGCAGGTCACAGTTTCACATTTTGACCGTTGGATATTCTATTCAGGCAGTGCTTGTCATGCATGCAAAAAATCACAGTGATCTGACGGTTGGTTTCTGAGAAAATTAACTTTGAAAAAAACTGCAATTCAAATAATTAAAAAAATGACAGTTTAGACAGAACATATATATACATGCACACACATACAAACTCAAGGAACCTTTTTCATTCCAAAGTCACAAAACCTGATATAAAAAGGCAAACTCTAAAATTATATTTATATATACACAATTATTCATACAAAAAATGGGTACATTTTATTATTATTATTATTATATACCCATAAATCCTCAACATAAGCATTTTATACTATTTTGAGTTCATGGCCCCAGCTTAAAAGGTACCATAAAAAAATTAAAATTTTAAAATAAAAGTAACAAGAAAACAAGGTGTGTAGCAAAGTGGGATGAAATGGTGGATAATCCACATCCACACCAAAACTCCTTTAAAAAATTCACTTCTAGATGAACCTGAACATCTGTCCATTTTTTATTTTTTTATTTTGTATGTTAAAATTTTGGGGTTGTGAAAATTCATCAAGTGGCATAAAGGTTGGCTTGTCCCATCATTTTCATAAATTAATTGTTGGGAGGGAGTGGAGAAAAGACTGATAATAAGAGTATTTCAACCCTAGCTTAATTTGAAGTCATTATTGTTTTTCTATATAATGAGAGTAGAAAGGAAGAATATATATATATATATATATATATAGTTAGTTAGTTAGTTAGTTAGTTAGTTAGTTATAGGGACGTTCAGAAATAAGAAATGTGCGGACGTGGATTGATGGCCATCCGATTCAATTAATTGAAATCAACGGTTGCAAGCCATTGCAATGCTAAACCCGGTCCAATTGAAGGCTAACTCGATGCAAATCACAAAAAAAGGGGTTTTACATTTCACAAAGCAAAACAAAAAGGACCCTGATCCCTTCCTTCCTTCTCACTTCTCACAGTCGCAAGCCACCTTCCTTCTCACTTCTCACAGTCGCAAGCCACCATTGATGCTCAAGGAAGGACCAGCCATCATCGAAAAGCTTGCTTCAGTTGCACTTTTGAAGGAAGGACCAGCACGAAGCCACCTAATTGGTAAGTTTGGGCTTTTTTTTTTTTTTTTGTGGGGATTAATTGTCAGATTTAGAGCTTTAGTTGTCAGATTTGGACAATTCCGCTTATCATGAGAATCTCCAACTTTTCCCACATGTCCATGGATGGCACATTTCCTTCCTAGTTCAAAATGCAAATGAGTCGGGGATAAGGTACGTGAGATTGTGGATGATTCGTTTGAAGACATGGTGCATTGTAGCTGTAAGAAGTTTGAGTGGGAGGGCATTCCATGCAGACATGTGTTGCATTATTTAATTTTCAAAAAACAATTGACAACGTACATTACCTAAGAAGTATATCCTGAGTAGATGGGGTAAGACAGCAAAACCAGTAAGGGTAGTAGGTGGGAGTGGTGTTGAATTAAAAGATACTGTTGATAAGTCATTGTTAGTGAAGCATAACCGATTGTATCAACTATTTGAAAAGGTGGTTGATAAAGCTCTTCTTAGTGAGGAGAAAACCCGTAAGTTGGAAATGTTATTGAATTCCTTCCATGGTGAACTCGTATCAAGTAGTATGAATAGCAATGAGGTTGCTCAGCCATGTCAATCCAACACTCCTCAAAAATCAATGTTGATTGAGCCGAACAAATGCAGGCCAAATGAATGTGGAAAAAGCCTAAAGGGAGGCAAAGAAAGTGCTAAAGAACTAGGAAGGAAATGTGTCGTTTGTGGACATGTGGGAACAGGTGGAGATTCTCATGATAAGCGGAATTGTCCAATGTTAAAGAATATGTATGTTTTCTTTATATCTTTACAAATGTTACATTTTATGTTTATTATTTAACAAAAATAATTATGTCCCTCATTGTGTATCT
>JAESVK010066595.1:0-14679 GCA_017140935.1 Hamamelis virginiana
TCTTACATTCTCCCACTTGGCACATATGATAACATACGTTGAGGTTTAACAAGGTTAACATTAAGCGCGTAGTAAACCATATCCAATCTTAGTTTAATCATAATACTATAAATAAACAACCCACTAATGCGAATCATGACGGTTCTATATCAATATGCGACATAGTTCCTTCCATGCACCACAACACTAGCAACCTGTTTATTATAGTCTATAAATGAGAAGTGCATTCAAAAGGTTCTACAATAATGTCTCTTTAAATAGAAACTATTCTTGTAATTATCATTCATCTATTCTCATACATGTACATATGCAATTAGAACATGAATTATCATGAACATCTCTAATGAAGTCAAAGTGTCAAATAACATAATCAACTTAAAGCAATTCATAACAACTTTAATAGGTTATGTCCAAGACCCATTCTTATGGTTTGTACTTTAAATGTCTTTGGAGCTTACCCTTTCATTAATGGATTTGCAATCATAAATTGTCTATTTATGTATTCAATTAACACTCATTGTTTATGAACTTCTTCCTTAATGGAAAAGTATTTCATTTTCACGTGTTTAGCATTATTCGAATACTTGCCTTTACAGAAAACATAACTGTGGACAATAAAATCTCAGCGGCTTAGCAATGAAGTCAACAATCCCAAATCCTAAGATAAAAATTCCACAACCATAATCCATGAACCATGGCCTCAAAGAATGCCACAAATTTAACTTTCATAATAGATAAAACAATAATGTTAAACTTTCTACTATCAATACCTCCGTCAAAATTTAAGTCTGAATAGTCAATAACCTAAAGACTATCAGATCTCTTAAATTTGAGCATGTAATTCTTTGTGCATACATTAAACTTTCTGTAGATGCAAAATTATATAGAATCCCTTTTATTTGTTTTCGTTCTCGTTATATATATATATATTATTGCGTAAGGCTAAACTTATCTCCAGTAGAATACTTTTCCATTCCGAATTCCGAATCTCTCTAAACTCTTTAAATATATGCTTTCTGAGACAACTTTTACAATCCTCATGATTTTTGAATATTTCAATTCCTATCACATAAATTGCTTCACCCATATCTTTCATTTCAAAGTTCGTAGAGAGAAACCGACATTTTTTAGTTTCATACAATAAACTAAGATTACTACTAGCTAGCAAAATGTTGTCAGTATACAGTATCAAAAATATAAACTTACTCCCACTAACTTTTAGATAAATACAGCAACCAATAGTATTTTCCTTAAATATAAAGGAAGTGATGGTATCATTAAACCTAAGATACCATTGTCGGGAAGTCTGTTTAAATCCATGTATTGACTTCTTAAGTTTTCAGGCTAAATATCATTTTTCCATTAACAGAGAAACCTTAATGTTGATCCATCTAGATTTCTTATTTTAAACTCCCATTAAGAAAAACAATTTTCACATCAATTTTATATAACTCTAAATCATAATGAGCAACCAAAACCATAATGATTCTAAGTGAGTCATTCTTGGATACTGGAGAGAAGGTCTCTTTATTATCAATGTCTGTTTTCTAAGTGAAAACTTTGGCCATTAGTCAAGCTACATATCATTTGATATTGCCCTTAGAGTCATGTTTAGTCTTAAAGACTCATTTTCAACCAACAGTTTTACATCTTTTAGGCAATTCAACAATATTGTAAACTTCATTCCAAGCCATTGATTTTAATTTATCATGCTTGGCATCAATCCATTTAATAGAATCAACACTTTCTATGGCTTATAAAAATGAAACTGGATTCTTACTTGTCCCAATGTCTAAATTAGATTATTGTAGATAAACCCCATAACCATCTGAAATAGCAGACCTTCTTTCTCTTTAAGATTTTTTTAAGTCTATTTCTTGTGGTCCTTTTACTAACTGATCATTGGTGACAATCCCATTATGGAGTGAAAGTTTATTAATTTGTCGTTCAATATTGTTAAGCTGTTTATCAACTATAGGAACAACAATATTCTTAGAAGTATAGGTACCGGGACATGTACCTAACTTCTTGAATTACCACATTTTGTGGTATATCACTCCCACTGATTTCACCAATTTTAATGAATATTACATTATCAGTTTCTACAATTCTCATATTATGATATTTAGGACAGTAAAACCTATGCATTTTGGATTCTATAGGGTAACCAATAAAGTAACCATTGATTGGTCTTAGAATCAAATTTCTTTTCATGTGGATTATAGATTCTAGCTTCTACTAGACAACCCTAAACATATAGGTATCTTAAGCTTGGTTTCATTTCCACAGTTCAAAAGAGGTCTTTAAAACTCTTTTACAAGGAACCCAATTCAATAAGTATACAGTAGTCTTAATGGCTTGCATCTATAATGACACAAATAAACGGGAATTACTTAGCATTCTCTTAATCATATCCATTAAAGTATGATTACACCTTTCAACTATATCATTCTATTATGGCATTTTTGGCATAGTATACTTTACACAAATGCTATTCTTTTTCTAGAAGTTTAAAAAATGGACTTAAGCATCATCCTGATTTATCATACTTTCCATAATATTCATCACCTATTTTTGACCTAATGATTTTTCCCATTTTCTATCTATTTACCATTCAACCTTAATAATGTATACCTCAAGGGCATCCACTACTTAATATTTTTCATGCAATAAATAGATATAAACATAATGTGAAAAATCATCTATAAATGTGATAAAATATTAAATCATATCTAAAGGTGATAAAATACTTTCCCCCATAAAAATAAAAATGGAATGTTAAAAGCCCACAAATATCTATATGGATTATCTTAAAAGGCTCTATACTTCTTGTTGTGACCTCTTTCTATAAATATATCTTATACTTTTATGCTACAAGTTTAAGGAGTTCTCATTCATTAGGTTATGTTTAAAGCCAACACTATGATGCAGGGTAATTTTTTTTTTTTTTTTTTAACAAAATGATTATCAAACTTTAATTTATACAAATCATTATAAAGAATACTATGACCCACAATAAAAGTATTCTTAAACTAAATGAAACTTTAATTTCCAAATTTAAAACAGTAACCATCAAGATTAAGTTTTGGTAAATAAATCAAAATTTTTGAAACATAAGGAACATGAAAAATCTGAAACAAATCTTAATGATGGCTAGTATTTTAAAATAAACAATAGGTCTCAATTGCGTAAGCCATGTATCTTTTTTAATAATCATAATAGTCTGTTAGCCTTATGGCTTCCACCCATATTTGTTAAATGATTTTGATGATAACAAACATTGTATTTTGATCTCTCATGTGTATATGAATACATTGTTGTATTGCACATGATAATATTGTTGTATTACATATGAATATATTGATATATTGCATATGAATATTTTGAAGTTCATTTGTGTTTATTGCCAAACCTTTTTGAATGAATGTTTATTGTTTGACAATGTCATATTTGTTACTTGATTAATATTGTCATATTTATTTAATGTTTGTTTGGCTAACCTTATTGATTGATTGACATTATCCTATAGTTATTGTATATCCATTTTGGTATATGTGTTTATAAGAATATAATATGATTCAAGTTGTCAATGAAGAAGGCTCAAGCCATCATGAAGATAAAACTCGTGCACTACATTGAACCTTATGTGGATATGTATATATTGTATATTCACTAAGGACCTTGAAGAGAGCCATTGCATTGATGCAATCCAAATGAAGCCAGGCTCAAGCCTAGCACAAGCCAAGCACAAGTGTTGAAGATCCTTTATGAAGATCTTGCTTTTATTCTTGTGTAAGAGTGCTTAGGATTTATATTGTAAATCTCTTTACAGGATGAACTAATTGGCTCAATTGACTATGACTTAAAGACCATAGGTTTTAACTTTGGAAAATCACATTTTGGTCAAAAATTGATTTAAACTCATAAAGGGCTTTATGGACTCAAAAGACAAAATGTTTTATAAAATGCTGTTTTTTTGTTGACGAAAACTTCCAACTTAAAATGGGCATATCTCTCTCATCCGGACTCCGTTTTCGATGATCTTGGTGTCCACGGAAAGCTTAAGAAGTTTAGTTTTTGAATATGTAACTTTCAAATCAAAATTTTTTTGGGGTTAGTCGACTAACCCATGATGATTAGTTGACTAACGACAATGCAGTAGCCTGTTTTGGGAAAATAAGTTCCGAGTTGACTAACTGTGCCCAAAAACTTTTTCAAATGTATTTTAAATCTTCTAGTCGACTAATCAAGTGTGCCTAGTCGACTAATTGACCCCCTACTCAATAACGGCTAGTTTTTAACACTCCAAACGGCTCTATTTTGACTCCCAACAGCCATATTTGTTTTGGAACCTATTTATACTCATTGTATGAGTCTTGAATCAACTAATGATCATACACAATCATACTCAAACTTGTTTTACATCATTCTTGTGTGATTTAATCATTTGATTAATCATTCTCTCTTGAAGCCAAATTAGTTCTTAATCTTTGAGAGATATTAGTGAGTGCTTTATTGTTTGTACATCATCTACTCTTGAGGAGTTATTCTTTGTACAAATTTTGATGATTCATCTTGTAACCTTGTGGGTGTTAAGGGTTGTGTGAATTCCTTGTAGGTGAGAATATACCATTTAGAAAGTAGATTGTGGGTGAGTTTTCTTCCACCTTGAAAGAAGGCAAATTGTAAAGGTTTCTCCACCTTGAAGGAGTGATCCATAGTGGATTGTGGAATCCTCAAGACGGTGCTCTTGAGGATTGGACGTAGATGGAGATCGAACCACGTTAAAATCTTGTGTTTGAATCTCTCTAACTCTTCTCTTGCATTTCAATTTATACTTGCTAGATATTGTTGAGTTGTGATTCTTCCTTGCTCTCTCATTTCCAATTAAATTTGTTAACTTACTTAAATTCCGCTAAATTTAATTGGACCTAATTTTTAATTTGGTAATTATTGTTAAAGTTTGCAAAACCTCTATTCACCCCCCTCTAGAGGTATATACTTGGGCCAACATAGTCAATCGATCTATATTACACTTATCTATTATAGTGTTATAATTGATCTAAAATGACCCATACTGAAGAGGCAAGAAATTCAATAAGAATTGCATTAGAAAGAACCCATCCATATTCATCCCATGAATCTTTAATTGAGCAATCAACTTAATATTTTAATGATAAGCTCATTTATCTCACGTGTTTCTTCAAACTTTATGGTGATAAGTTTAGCCATTAGTGTCCCCAGTTCAGAAACATTCTATCACATTAATAAGGAATTCTTTAACATTTTTAGTTTTAAAAATGGTAGACTTGATATTGTTTGCTATACTCATCCGTATAAACTTAATACTTAGTTCGTTCAATCTTTTTCATACTTTGTGCAAAGTCTTTTCCTTTTACACTGCTTATATCGGTAAAAGCATGTGATTTTCCATATTTAAATACTTTAACAAGATCTAGTACACCAATTAAGGTAAAACTAAACTTGTTCTTTCAATTAATTTGAGAAATTTATTCAATTGAAGATCGAATCAGACCAAATATACAGATGTAACAAAACAAGGTCTAACATTATAATAATTCATACTCACTACATTACTGATAAGAGTTATAAACAATCATAATAACACACATGTTTAAAACAATAATAAATAGTATTACCATGACCTACCTTTTGGTTAATCTTATGGTAAATGATCAAACAATTATGGTGATTCCCTTTCACCCAATAGGACTAATTGATGAAGTAATCTTAACTAAGTCCGTCCGTTACCTTTGGGTATCCGTTCAAATCTCAACTATGAATACCCACTAATTATCATATTCTAATTCAATAATCACTTGAATGTAGTGTACCTTTAGGCCAACCTAATATTCTTGTAATTAAAGAATTGCGATTTGTAAAGTCGTTATTTTATTTATCATGTGAATATATATTAAATTTCAATAATTTGATCTAATATTTATGTATCATTCTAATTGGACCACTTTGGCGGCTACCAAATTGTTCCATAATATAAATATCAAATCAAAATAATGACCTTACATAATTTTATTAAATATCTATGTAACATTCCAGTTGGGCTACTTTGGTGACTACCAAACTGTATCATGATATACATATTTAAATAAAAATAAAAATGACCTTATATAAATTTCAATAATTTATTTTGATATCTATGAAACATTCCAGTTGGCCACTTTGGTGGCTACTGAACTGTACCATAATATGGATTTCAAATAAAAAATAATAACTTTACATAAATTTTAATGATTTAATTTAATATCCATATATTGTTCCAGTTGGTTCACTTTAACAACTTCCAAATTGTATCATAATGTGAGTTTTAAATCAAAATGATAATGACCTCACATTAATTAACAGTCATAAGTTCATCATAATACGTCAAAATTAAACAAAATGAGTTGACATCAATTCACAGTAATATATTCACAACAATATGCCAAAAAAATAAAAATAAACTGAACACAATACATTAAGCACGTGAGAAAATTATTTTGGCATCTTACATAATCATAAATTAACACTAGTATAAAAGCAATAGTGTAGCTTGATTCGTACAAAGATCAAAAATTAAATATTGATTATATCCTTGCAAAGTAATACATGGTCATGGGTTGTATCGACACCCCAATACATACAATCATGTTTCTTGAGTTACATAAGAAAGAGCACGGTCTCATATATATAGGCCGGTTACAATGAGCGACTCGCCCAATGAGCGACGCCACCAATCCCCAAATGAAGGCAATCAAACGGCTCTTAAATTGCATACGGAGAACACTCACCGACAGCCCTCTGCCCTTTGTCAGCTACGCGCATAGTGCTGCCCATAAGTAAATAAGGAACCAACCGCAATTATGAGAGTTGTGGCTGGCCCATTTTCTTAAATAATTAATTTTTAAACCAATTATTTTCCAACACCTGTCAAATTTTACTTTTTTATGTAGACAAATATAACAACAAATATCACCAGCCGCATTCCTTTAGCTAGTGGCTGGCCCAACCGCTATCCTTCAACCAGTGGCTGGCCTTTTTTTTTTTTTTTTAAATCAATTTTTTTAATTTTCCACCACGTGTCATTTCACTAGACAACCCATCACTAGCCTTTTATATATGCCCAAATTGGAACCAACCATATTCTTTCAACCAGTGGCTGGCCCAACTGCTATCCTTCAACCAGTGGCTGGCCTTTTTAAAAAAAAAATCAATTTTTTTTTAATTTTTCACCACGTGTCATTTCACTAGACAACCCATCACCAGCCGCTTATATATGGCCAAATTGGAACCGCCCGCATTCCTTCAACCAATGGCTGGCCCAACCACAATCCTTCAACCAGTGGCTCACTTATTATTTTTTTATTTTAATCTATCAGTGGCTACCATTCCAATATCATAAAAATATATATATTTTTTTCAAATGCAGTGGCTGGAAATTATATGTATTTTATTTTTAATTGTTATGCCTATATTATACTGTACTAACAATAGAATAAAATCAACAACATGTAATATACAACAAAAAAAGCAACTCCAATACCATTTAAACCATTGATCATTTACATTGTAAAAAAAAAAGTAACATACATATTTTATATCCCCATACATCCTGATTTAACACACCATGTTACTCAAAATAACTTAAGTTACCAAAAAACAGATATAGATAACTTAATGCATCTGATTTGCATTTGAGTACAAGATCTCACAGCAAATCTAAAACTTAGGCTCAATCATTACATAATGCATCTAAGGTTTTACATAGAAACGAAGCTAGATTTCAGTACTTGTTTAATCCTTCTATTCTCGCTTCTCTAAACTTAACTTCTGCATTTGGTTTAATATCTAATCACAAAAATTAACCACCCGTTTAAAGGCGAACCGTTCCATTTCTACTATATGCTGGACCTCTTTAAGGGTTCTTTTACATTGGATGAAGCTCTATTTTGATCGGACATACGTTCTCCGCCAATAGTTGATTGTTGCTCCGCTTGTTCCGGTAGCCACTTCTTGAATCCACATCCGTGTGTGTGATCATATATCTGCAAACATAATATGGCACGATAATGTCAAGGCAAATTATTAATTTAAAAATAGTTTATAACGAAATGTGCATACCGATGAACTCATTTTTGCCTGTGGACATATCCAAAAACACCGACCAACATTGATGCTTTTTTTTTGCTGTCAGTACACAGCTTTGGTTGCTCCCACAAAGACATATGTGCAGTTCGTCTAACCATAGGAATTAATTGCACGAGATTGGCCTCAATTTATCGGTCTTATTAGACTACAGTAACCAAAATTAATTCTCCATTTAAATTTATATATAATTGTATCTATAAAAATGTCAGATGTGGATGATGTATTACCCAGAAAGGGCATCGATAGAATTCACGTCTTGGATTTTTTTGAGTGTATGACATGCTTTTCTCGCAAGGCCCGCAGCCACACCGATACATTGCACCCACCAATGTTGTAGCGAATACTACTTCACTGTTGGAAAATAGAATATTCGAAATATTGATAATAACAATTTATCCTTATGTACACATATATAATATATTATTTTATGAGATTGAATATTGTCAACAATAGATTTTTACAATTGCATTCTCGTGCCTACAGTTGTCACTCTAGTCACATGCGCAACAGTAAGGAACAAAAAATTCCTATTTATACTTGATACATTCACAATTGAAGAAAATGTCATATACTGGTTAATAGCAAATTTCATGGATCGTAAAAGTTACTCGCCTGGAGATTTATTTCGAAGCTGTGGTCGAGTTTGGTTTCTAGACGATGACTTTCAATACTCTTTAAATCCAAGAGAGAGGAAAAGCGAACACACCATAAGGAAAATGCGAGAGGAATGGGATTAACTAGTTCATGAGGCTGAAAATTTGGTACGTGACCTACGACATTGAGAGGCTCCTAGTCCACGTCGACGGGCTATAACTTTGCCACATGGTGATTTCACTGAACTTCGGAGATCGCTAAATATAATACGTGAAGAGAACAGCCGGATGGCAGCCCGACGATACATGTACTACTACTTGAAAATAGCAAAGGATAGTGCTGCTCAAGTTGGACGTAAGTTAAAGGATGAGGACATTACTAGAATATTGTCATTTTCTGAATGCCTATCAGATACAAACATGTCTGATGAGGAAGGTGATGATTGAGCCAAAGCACCCTACGATCATGTTTTGTTTTTCTAACCATGCACTTTTATGTATGAAATTATTTCTACTCTTATAACTTAACTTTTAATATTACTTACATGTCTCATTTTACTAGATTATAAAATAATAACTTACCATTTAACAAATAATTCCATCAATTATTTTGCAAATTATAATCTTAATCTAACATGTACTCACACTGATAGTCAGTAATGAACTGCATACGAAAATTAGGTGGAAGAGATAAATCTATTTATTATGGCACTGATTGTTGTCTTGAATATATCTCTCTTTGATTTGAAATTGGAATAAGACTTCTAGTTAGAATTAAGTTGGCACAGTCATCTAAATCTACTTGACATGAGGTATGTAATGATTATGTGTAAGAAAATTTACAGTGTATATGCGGTTGCTGTAAAAAGATTTTGGACCTTAAATATACAAATATATGAGAGATTTGGTAGTTGGAGGGGTTTAAAATTTTAGTCACATTAATTAAACTGAAATGGTACGTGACTTAATGCGAATTGAAGTAAATAAAAATGGTAGTTCAATATTGATGTAACTTAATGCAATTGTACTTGCCGAAATGACTAATACCCACTTGTAGTAAATAAGACCCTTCATTTTTCCACTATAAATATAGAACCATTGTACCTAACTGCTCATGCAAGTTGAAAGTTAAAAAAATTTTAGATGGTAGAATATAGGTACATGACTTAAGTTATTTTGAGTAACATGGTCTGTTAAATCAGGATGTATGGGGATATAAAATATGTATGTTATTATTATTATTATTTTATTAAATCATTGGTTTAAATGGTATTGTGATCGGCCCAAACAATGGAGTTTATTTCCTTGTTCATGATTAATATTTAAATTTATAAAAGTACTTGTGCTAGTAACCTCAATTCGTTGAAAAAGTGATTTTCGAACGGGTTTCGATCCACAGGGACTAAAGGCTAAGTTATGAAGAATTAAAGTGAGATTAATTTTAGTTAAGGAATAATCTTTGATTTTGAAGAGTGGTTGTTGTTTAAACTACTGAATATAAAACTAATGGTAAAATCATTGGGTTTTCGAATCCACTTACCTCGCATCAATCACATTCATAAGTTTGATTAGGGTTCATGCATATCCATGGTAATAATGATCTAGACTACAAGAATAAACCATTAATAATAATCATGCATATATGAATCAAGCATGGATCATCCCTTTAAGGCATGGACTGTCAAACGATAATGCACAATCCATTCGAGGAGGGCATGAACCTTCTAGATTCACATATACATATTCGATAAGAACCATTGTATAACAAACATAATTGCAATCACAGAAAACAATCATATTAATGGATAAAATCATTTAAAACCAAATTGCACTAAGGCAATATTCTCAAAGTTATACAATCACCATGAATATATACAAAACCAAAATCCAAACCTTACAAATATGAAAGAATGGAAAAAAGCTTCATCTATACCCAAGAAGGAAGCTTAGCCGCTCATAGTTGGGGTATAATCGCCGTAGTTCTTCATCCCTTCCATGGACAAACCAAGAATCTCAAGAGAAAAGAGAGAGAATGGAGAGAGAGTGTAAAAAGAGGGTAGGGTAAGTCTAACCATTCCTAAAAACTCAGAAAAGTTCACTTAAATACTTTATAAGAAACCTGCTAAAATAGAACTGTCCAAAAATAACATAAAAAGCAGCTAAAAATCGCGGGCACGACTCCCGAGGACGCTTCTATCGATAGACAAGGGATGGTCTATTGATAGAGGTGAAAAATAGAAAAACATGGCCCCTGTTTATCGATAGAGGGGTAGTCCTATCTATCGATAGGCACCCTCTATCGATAGAAGATCGATAGAATCTCTAT
This sequence comes from Hamamelis virginiana, assembly GCA_017140935.1. Lineage (NCBI taxonomy): Eukaryota > Viridiplantae > Streptophyta > Magnoliopsida > Saxifragales > Hamamelidaceae > Hamamelis > Hamamelis virginiana. The sequence goes on from JAESVK010066595.1 coordinate 11,086, forward strand.
CGATGACTCCTCTTTTGCTCCGTTTGCTCTTTTTGTGCTTCCAAAAGCTGCCCAAGTGCTTTCTTGCACCCTTTTGAGTGTTTTCCCTTCCCATTGACTCCATTTGTAGCTTTGTCCGAGGGTGTTTGCAGAAAACCAACCTCGAGTATGCTCAAATTGCCACTTTTATGAAGAATTCCTACAAAACAAGATAAAAACATTAAGTTCATGATTTATGGCTATCAAATAACAAAGTTGAAGTAAACTTCATCGATAATTAGTCAAAAAGACTCAATAAATGCATTGATTGCAGAGCAATCATATTGGAGTTGCTTTTTTTTTTTTTTGTATATTGCATGTTGTTGATTTTATTCTATTGTTAGTACAGTAGAATATAGGCATAATAATTAAAAATAATATACATATAATTTCTAGCCATTGCATTTGAGGAAAAAAAATATTTTTATGATATTGGAATGGCAGCCACGGATAGATTTAAAAAAAAAAAAAAAAAAAGAGGCGAGCAATTGGTTAAAGGATTGTGGTTGAGCCAGCCACTGGTTGAAGGAATGCGACTAGTTCCAATTTGGGCATATATAAGCGGCTGGTGATGAGTTGTCTAGTGAAATGACACGTGGTGGAAAATTAAAAAAATTGATTTTCTTTTAAAAAAAAGGCCAGCCACTAGTTGAAGGATAGCGGTTGGGCCAGCCACTGGTTAAAGGAATGCGGTTGGTTCCAAATTTGGGCATATATAAGCGGCTAGTGATGGGTTGTCTAGTGAAACATGTGGTGGAAAATTAAAAAAATTAAATTTTTTTTTTTTAAAAAAGGCTAGCCACTGGATGAAGGATAGTGGTTAGGCCAGCCACTAGCTGAAGGAATACGGCTAGTGATATTTGTTGTTATATTTGTCTGTGTAAAAAAGTAAAATTTGACAGGTGTTTGAAAATAATTGGTTTAAAAATTAATTATATAAGAAAATTGGCTAGCCACAACTCTCATAATTGTGGTTGGTTCCTTATTTACTTATGAGCAGCACCACGTGCATAGCTGACAAAGGGCAGAGGGCTGTCGGTAAGTGTTCTCCGTATGCAATTTAAGGGTCGTTTGATTGCCTTCATTTGGGGATTGGTGGCGTCGCCCATTGAGCAGTCACTCACTGTAACTGGTCTATATATATATAATGTAAACAATAAACATTAATGTAAAAGTAACTCTTGCCATTTTCCTTTGGTTACTTTTACTATTATTTTATTATCATTTATAATAATCATCAAGCTTGCTTTTTGAAAGCAACCTCCTGCAAATTACTTTTAAGTCTCCTAATACCATAGTGCCATAATAGGATGAATAAAATAATCAAAATCTATCAATCCTCTAATATATATATATATAAGTGCTAATGCCAAGGACAAGTTTGGGACAAACCCACCTTAATGAAAACACTCGGTCCAAAAGCAATGCCAAAAGAAATGGATAATGGATGAGAGAGAAGATTCTGAATGCATTAAAAATATTGCCCACTGTGAACCAGCTGACCCGGATCGGGAGGCCGTTTTCACTTTTGAATCATCGTGGATTGTGGATGATCTTTATCCGTCTCGATTTATCCTTCTATATTATCCACATTTATCCTTCTCTATTATCTACTCAAGATTGAGTTTTGAAAAAGGATGAGTGTTTGCAAAAAATTAGGAGTCGCCACCTTATTTTTAAGGAATAAGAAAACCATAAAAGAGTTTTATTTTCAATAAATCAAATGACCCCATTTTTGGAAAAAGCATGGTCTTCGAATCAAAGTTGGATTCGGGGGCTAGGTTATGAAGTGGGAAGGTTCCAAGGAACTCCTTGTAGGCATCCACCTCACCCTAATTAAAGGTCTCCTAATTAATTTTGGGCTTTATCAAAGTCTCATAAAAACAACCCTATCATATCTAATCAACCAAGAAACTAGTGTAGATAATACTAGATAATAGATAATAATAAAAAAGAATAAAAAATCCTAAAGACCTTAGGAGACATAGAGTCATCCTAAGATTGGACTTGCGCCCTATTGACTGCCTACGTACCTTACCAGTTTCCTAATAAGAATCAAAGTCCACGTAGTTCGATACATAGGACTCTCCTATTGTAATGAACTACATAGCTGAAATGATTCTATTTTGTCTAGGACTCTAGCTTCGAGAGTTTGAATTTGATCAAAACACTTTTTCATAGGGATGGAATTTCATTCCAATTTGAATACTTTCAAATAACTTTTTAGAATCTTTCTCGAAGTAGATTCCTAAATAAAACAAAACTCTAATCCTATTATAGTCCTTACAACAAAGAACAGTCCTAAGTGGGGTCAAGTGACTCCCCTAATCCTAGGGTTTCTAACTAGTCCTAGGTTAGTCTAAACACCTAAAATACTAACATAATAAATGCTGGAAATTCTGGAAAATACACTAAAAAATGCAACAAACAATGCAAACAATGCATGAAAAATGTCCTAAATCCAAACTAAATTATCTATGTGAACTTAGGCATATTTCTAGGTTAGTTTTGACCCTAAAAATGATTTTTAATCCACTTTAAGGTTACTTTTAAACCTTGGACAGATTTAAATGCATCTTTCAAAGTAAATTAAAACTCATGAAAATAATGAATAAAAAAGATGTAAATGATCTAATATGCAACCTAATATGATATACTAAGACTACCATATGTAAAACCATACAAAAAATGACTTAAGAATGGTAATTAAGTCACATTAAGTGGATATTCAAATCTGGATAGATTTGAATATTCACTTTAAGTGGCTTTAAGACCATTATTAATTCACCAAAATGTCAAATATAAATACTAACATGCATGTTAAAACGATGGATTAAAATCCTATATGCAAAACTATTCAAAACAACCAAATATCATCCTTAAAACTATTAATTTAACACAAAGGGAAGAATCTTACCTTTGCATGCTCCCTCAAACACAAGTCATATAACACTCCAAGCATTAAGCATGATCAAAGGGAATGATAGAATCAAACATAACACAATACTCAAGACTCATACTCATCCTATCATTCCAAAAAGACTCAAGTTTTACCTAAATATGCATTCCTATATAAAATAGAAAATAATATGCATAAAACCAACTCCTAACCTATATGCTATAAACCATTAATCCCTTACTCTTAACCTATGAAAATTCAACCTAAGTATCCATTCCTAGCATAGTATGGACACAGAAGAAGAATCAAAGGAAAGAAGAAGAAGAAGAAGAAGAAGAAGAAGAAGAAGAGATATGCAAACTTTTATGTAACTTATCAAAACAAACTCAATGATTAATTGTACTAACCTTTTTTGCCTTCTTCTCCTTTGCTCCTAGATTATTCTTCAACCTCCAAGGACTTCAAAAATATGGCTAAGGATGCTAGAGAGGGCTGGTGTAATGCCTTAAGGCTTTACTCTTCCAATTAACTCTCAAATGCCAAGTGTGTGTCCTTAAAACTGATTTCAAGGCCTTGTATTTATAGAATAGCTTCAATTTGATCAATGGCTCACATAGAATCTCTTAGGAATGATCCAAGGGTCCTAAACCAATCTTCCAAGGTCTCCAAATTCATCC